>BLSH010232188.1:748122-767334 GCA_018402905.1 Glandirana rugosa
AAAAAAACCTCCCCCTCCCCCCTTCAGGCCCAGGTTCTGGGGCTACCCTCCCCCTTTCTTCTATCTCTCTCCTAGTCGGCGCAGCTGACATACTCAATAGACGATATGTAGCCCGCTCCCCCTGAGGGGGGTTGTCGAACCCGGGTGCACATTTTAAATCAGCGTCATGATTCTAAGGACTCAAGGGTTCAATATAAATATACAATTAAACATTTGTAGATGCTTTGCATCCGTCAAGATGCCATTTATGTCGTGGTATATACTCATATTAGACGTACTATGGTTTGTTCAATGTACTCGATATTGTCCTGTATACAGCTTATCCCTATTACCACTGTATGTACACTTTGTTTGGACTATCTTGACTTAATAAAGAGAATTTAAAAAAAAAAAAAAAATTGATTTGAAAACTTTTTGAATCTAATCGAAAATGAATTAAACAAATGAAATGAATCTAACTAAACTAATTTATGTACATAAGGAATCGCAACAAAATGAAAATGGCATGCAATGCCAAGCTGCGATTTCCAAAGCAAGCAACATCCTTTCTTGTATTAAGAGAGGTATGGACTCCAGAGATGGAGACATTATTTTGCCCCTGTACAAATCATTAGTAAGACCTCATCTGGAATATACAGTTCAGCTTTGGGCACCAGTTCTCAAAAAGGATATTGGGGAACTGGAGAAAGTGCAGAGAAGGACAACCAAACTAATAAGAGGCATGGAGGAGCTCAGCTATGAGGAAAGATTAGAGGAACTGAATTTATTCTCTCTTGAGAAGAGGAGATTAAGGGGGGATTTGATCAACATGTACAAATATATAAGTGGTCCATATAGTGAACATGGTGTTATTTACTTTAAAGTCATCACAAAGGACAAGGGGGCACTCTTTACGTCTAGAGAAAAAAAGATTTCATCTCCAAATATGGAAAGCTTTCTTCACAGTTAGACCTGTGAAAATGTGGTATAGACTCCTCCCAGAGGTGGTTTTGGCCAGCAAGGTAGATTGCTTTAAAAAAGGCCTGGATTATTTCCTTAATGTAAATAATATAACTGGGTACTAACATTTTTAGGTAAAGTTGATCCAGGGTGAATCCGATTGCCTCTCTGGGGATCAGGAAGGAATTTTTTCCCCCCACTATAGCAAATTGCATCATGCTTTGCTGTGGTTTTTTTTGCCTTCCTCTGGATCAACTGTGGGTGAAGGATTGTATAAGGGGCTGTATGGTTATATATATATATATATATATACATATTTTTTTTTTTGGTTGAACTAGATGCACTTTTGTCTTTTTTCAACCTGACTAACTATGTCACTAGGTAACTATGAAACTAAACTAATTTTTTCGTTCTGCACATGTCCACCGGCCTGTCCCGTAACTCCAGATGAAAGTACATGTGTGATTGAGGGCAGAGTGACAGGTGGACCACAGCAACCAGCCACCCCTAAGGGGGACCTTGGCTACATTTGGGGCTTGTCCTGGATTCACCTGTGAAGCTGGCAGTCGTTACCCCTATAAACCGTAAGAGAACTGAGCCAGGGAACTGTATTTGTTCTACCATTAGTGTGGAATGAACCCGGGGAAGGACTTGTGCGTTTGCCTGCTAAACAGCAAAAGTTATTGCAAGTGTTTCCATTGTCCATAGCAACCAGAGGGAGCTGCCGCTAATTGCTGCCCCCACCTACCCAGTCGCTCCAACCGCTGGGCGGACACTTGAATGTCTTTATCCTGCAATTCAGTGGCTTGTAACATGCGTTATCAGCCGTTGCAACCACGGCGGGTGACTGCACCCATGGATTACAAATATGTCCAGCGCCCTGCAAGGCCTGGTCATTCTGCACTGGATTACAAATGTACCCAGCGTTCTGCAAATGCTGGGCCACTTGAACTTATGCCTCAAACTCCTACTTTGAACAGTAAAATGTGCCTCCAGCTGTCTCCTGTTGCCTGGGGTGAGCCTGCGAGTGCCTGCGGGTGGAACTATGATAAAAGTGTTCCCTTTTAACTTCTAAAGTTACTGTTACTATTGGCAACCACCAGAAAGGCCATCTAAACATGTCTGGACAAGACCTGCTAATGTCAGCATGCCTGCAAGTTTCCATCCTTCACACAAGGGCTTACAGCAGCGTGACCAGAAGCAGACTGGCCTATGAGATCCTTGGGCGCCAGCATGTCTGGGGGCGAGGGGGCAGTACCACGCCCTAGAGGAGACAAAAGTTCCTGGGCTAGAGGCAGACATCACAAGAAGAAAGATGGCGGAGGGTGGCTGTTCTGTCCCAGCGCTGACATGGGTGCCGGTAAGACCGGAGCAACCCTAGTCGATATCAGGGTTCGACTGGAGCCTCGTGGGGGACTCGCCCTGGGGGTGATCGAGGGGGGAGTGGCTGTGTTTGATCTGGCCGGACTGCTGGATACCAACGGCGGAGGTCACTGCATGGGCCCGGTGCGGCCACTATGACGAGCCATTGACCTGGCTAGTGCCTGTACCACAGGAGCCACACTACTAAACCATGGACCTGCACATCTGGCTTTGTCGTTCACAGCTGCAGAATCCCGGAAGGCTGGAGCTGGCCTGAAATAACCACCTAAAGGCGGGGTAGAGTTGTGGCCTGGCGAGTCTGAATACAGAGGACATGCGAGAAGCAGCAGCAGAAGTCTGTGACCTGGCCAGGGACCTGATGCCTGTAAGTACTGCTGCGCAGGAATCAGTCCCTGATGTGCCGGTCGGTCCTGAGTCCCTTGCCATCACCATCTGGAGAGAGCCAGAGAGAGATGCTGTCTCAGGGGAGCTGGATGGGGAAGGTGAGAACCGGGCCTTAGATCTGGGCTCTTCAAGACTGCAGCATGAGTTTGGGTCATTAGAAGAGCTGGTAGAGTGGTCATCTCCAGGGTCAAGCTCAAGCTCAGAGGAGGAAGAGGAGTGGGGGAGCAGGGAGTCAAGCACTCAGGGAACTCCTCTTATATCAGAGCCTGAACCCACAGTGAGGCCTGAACCCACTGCAGGAGCCCTGATCCATTTACAGCAGCTGTTCCTACGTAGCCCATCCACCACCCAGACCATGGCACCCACCTACCAACGATGGGCCATGAGATCACCAGATACTGATAACCATCCCAGGAGAGGAAACCCCAGAGATCTGCCAAGACTGTCTAGGTTTCAGAGGGAAGTGCAACAGAGGGTAGCCCGGACTTCCCATATGTCCCACCTCAAACAATGGCCATCATGGAGAATCCAAGGGAGGAATGGGAAGATGACATTGTTTTAGTTCAACCAAAAAAAAAATATATATATATATATATGTATGTTGAGGGCCCGGTTCCTGGACATAAAAAAGGAGTGGCGGACCTTGAGATCAATCTATGGAGATAGAGTGCTGGTAGTTAAAGTGGGCCGGCCAACCCAAAGATACTCCAACTCTAGGGAGACAGAAGAAGGGTTGCCAGACCCTCAGTTCTATGCTTAGAGAAGGACTGTGTGGAGACAGTTTAAGCATAGACCTATCACAAAAACTGTTGGAAAGTACAGCATGATCTTGTTTTTCTTGTCTTCACTGACTTTTGCAGAAACAAGCCAGCCTGCCACCCTGTGCCCAATGGAGGAACCTTCTGTTGAAGGACACTTGGGTGAGGCTTGTACCTGCTTGCTAAACTTTAAAGAGCCTGTTGGCCAGGGGAGGGCCCCCTCCCATCAGGAACTCTAAAAAGAAGACTAACCTTCAATTGTTTTTTGTTCTTTCTTGTCTGACTGCTTCTGTCAGTGGGATCTATCCCCTCACTGACAGAGTAGACAGGAAAAAGAATTTCATTACAGAGTGCTGTTTGTTGTTCGGCTTGGAGATTTATAACCCCCTTCCAGTTGACCTGCGTGCTGTTTAGTTAGTTGTAGTTTAGTAGTTGTTGTTTCTTCTCTTAGGATCCTTGGAATGGGACGGCTGTCCATTTCCTTCCGGCGAGCGTCAACACTTCTTCTCTACCTTCTTGTGAGCTGAGTACTTTTCTCACGGGAGAAGTGCTCTGGCTCGGTAACTGTGTATTGTGTATATTGCTAGCTGCAGGGACCTGTAGTTAGGTTATTTGTAATGTACATGTAGTGCCCCCATAGCGTAGGTGCGTTTTCTAGCAGGGTTTTGCTAGGTGAGGTAAAATTTAGTCAGGCCTGACTGTAGATGCAGGCCTGAATGTTTTGATCTGGGTCGGGAGGAGTGGCTCAAGGAGGACTGAGTGGACTTTACAGATGAGGTCAGTCAGAACCTTCCAGTTCTTTCTAGAAACCTAGGAAGGGTTTCTGGTCAGAGAGCTGGGAGATAGGTGGAGCCATCTAGAGTGTTCTAAGGAGCCCTGATCAATCCCCAAGCAGGATTGACAGGGGGCAGGCCTTCTTAAATACTCTGAGTCAGCCCAATCTGGGAGGAGAAGTGTCGGGTGGAAGTCTGGAGATGTAGCAGAGGCGCTGTGGAGGCCCCTACCTGGGAGTTCGCCCCAGTCTGGGAAGGGTGACCTTGGGGCCTGGAGGTTCGGGTGCAGACAGGAGTTTTGGTGATTCCTGGAGTTGCACAGTGAACAGGAGAACAGCGGAGGTGCTACACAATGAGAGACTTTAAAGTGATCCACCGGTTTGGTGAGTGACGGTCCCTGTGAGCTGGAGGAGAAAGTGCTGGAGCAGGCTGGGAGAGGAATAGTGGACAGTCTGTGGAAGCCTTGGGAGCTAGTTCAGGGAAAGGAGAGTCACTGAGGAAAAGCAGGTCGGTGGGACCTGGAAGAGGGATGGGCTAGGAGTTGTAGTCCATCAAAGGCCCAGCTAGCACTCAAGTACTTTTGCTACACATTCAGGGGTCTGTGATCCCTGGCCTGTAATGGGTGTGCCGGAGATTCTACTGAGAGTAGGCCTCGTCATGTGCTAGCCGTGGTGAAGAGAGAGGAACAGAGAAGCCTGATAAATATCCTTTCAAGCTGGAAACCAAGTGCAGTGCTGGAGAGAAGTAATGGAGTGATGATTTACTAAGTTCAGTGCTGGAGAGAATTGTAGGAGAAACAGTCAGCAAGTTGAGTGCTAGAGAGTTGTGAGGGGTAACAGTCTGCAGAGGGATAGTCTGCAGTGAAATTTCGCATATAGAGGAGTATATATGGACTTTGTGTACTATAATTCTTTGGGCATCCCACAGTCAGTCATCCCTTATCCCCATCCAAGTTATTTCCCCTAAATAAAACAACTAAAACAAAAGCTGGCCTGGTCAGTGTCTATGGAGGATGTGTTGAATATGGTGTGATTGAGGGCAGCTATAAGGTTACATAGTTACATAGTTAGGTTGAAAAAAGACACAAGTCCATCTAGTTCAACCAAAAAAAAAAAATTATATATAACCAAACAATCCCATATACAATCCTTCACCCACAGCTGATCCAGAGGAAGGCAAAAAAGCCCAGCAAAGCATGATCCAATTTGCTATAACGGGGGAAAAAATTCCTTCCTGATCCCCTGAAAGGCAATCAAATACACCCTGGATCAACTTTACCTAAAAATGTTAGTACCCAGTTATATTATTTACATTAAGGAAAGAATCCAGGCCTTTTTTAAAGCAATCAACTGTGCTGGCCAAAATCACCTCTGGAGGGAATCTATTCCACATTTTCACAGCTCTTACTGTGAAGAAACCTTTCCGTATTTGTAGATAAAATCTTTTTTCCTCTAGACGTAAAGGTGAACCACTACTACCAGCCACTCTCAAGGGAGTTCATGGCTACATTTGGGAGCTGGTTTTCCGGGATTACCTGTAAGGCTGCCAGTCGTCGCCCATAGCAATCACAAGAGAACTGAGCCAGGGGAATGTGTGAGCTGTTTTATTGGCGATGCAGATTTAACTGGAATAAGGACTGTGTGCTCTGCTCATGAACTGTGTTAAATAAGTGTGCTGTTGTCCATAGTAATCAGTGGGAGCCGCCAACAGTATTGCTGCCTGCTTACCGTGCCACTCAAAAACAGCACTGGGGACGGACACTTAGAAAATACCAATCCTGCAATTCAGTGATTTTGTTACAATGTGCCGTTACCTATGGCAGCCACGCCGGGCGACCGCGTCCACGGATTACAAATATGGCCAGACATTACCACGGGATTGCAAATATGCCCAGTGTTCTGCTAAAGCTGGGCATTACAAGTGCTTTGTCTGCTCCAGTTCCAGCAGAACAGTGGATACTACAACTTACTGGCAACCACCATCAGAGTCATCAAGTCTGGACAAGTCCTGCAAGCATCAGAGTGTCTGTAAAATTTCGTCCTTCACACAAGGGGTTAGAGCATCATGACACGCAGCAAGCCTGCTTATCGGGACATTTGGCGCCAGCTCCTCTGGTAACGTGGGGGCGGTGCCACGCCCTGGAAGAAGCTACGCATCTGCTACTAGCATCAGACACCACGAGGAGAGAGATGTCGGAAGGTCCCAATCCATAGGCGTTCCAGCTAGGCTGGAGCCAGTAGTTGAGTGGGGCTCCCCTTGTTGAGCCAAGCGAGGATGCCAGGGACAGGTCCATAGACTGGGGGTCACCCAGACTGCTGGCAGAATTTGGATCTTTGGAGTACCTGGACGAGTGGTCATCTTCAAGTGAGGGGTCTGATGAAGAGCAGGAGACGGAGAGTTCTCATGTTCGGTACCCTTCAGAAGGGGATGAGATGGAGCCCCCTCAGGATTCAAAGACTGCAGCAGGAATCCCAAGTACCAACAGTCAAATTTCTTTAAACAGGCCTTCCACTACCCATACCAGAGCAACAACCTACACCTTCCGCCATATGGGGGTCAAATCTCCTTACACCCATATCTTGCCGGGGAGAGGGAGGGTCAAGAGTCTACCTAGGCTCTCCCGGTACCAGCGAGAGGTACAGTGACGAGTTGCTCAGGAGTGGGGCCTGGAGTATCCCTATTGGGCATGCTATCCGGAAAGACTGTGTGCTGATCCTTAAAGGAGACCAACCCGCAAAGAGTTATGCAGTTTCAGTTTGGGAAGAAGGGGGAGGCTGGAAGAGGTTGCCTGACCCCCGATACTACATCTAAAGACAGTCAGCAGATGTAGGTACACTCCAAAGACTGCTGGAGGAGTAGCGGAGTGTTTGATTTCTTTCTGAGCTGCCGGACAAGCCAGCCTGCCACCCTGTGCCCAGTAGAGGAAATTTGCCCATTGAAACGACGTGGGGTGAGGTTTGTCCAGTCCATTTCCCTTTTTGAAGCCTGTGCTTGGGGAGGGGCCCCTCCCATCAGGAATTTCAAGATGAACTAAGTTATTACTGACTTCTCCCCTTTTTCTGCTCCTGCGGTGGGATCATAACCCCTCACTGACAGGGCAGGCAGGTGAAGAAGGGGTTCAAGTTACTGAGTAATATGTTGTTCTATTGGGAGGTCTATAACCCCCACTCAATGGACATGCTCAGTTAGTTAGTTAGTTATCCTTATCCCCATTCAAGTTATTTCCCCTGAATAAAACAACAAAAACAAGAGCTGGCCTGGTCAGTGTTTACAGATGTGTGAAATATGGTGTAAGGTCAGCTATAATGTGCACCACTACTACCAGCCACTCTCAAGGGAGCACATGGCTACATACAGATGTAAATAGCAAACAGAGAGTGTGTCTGTTTTTGTACTTAATTTATTTTTTTATACAATCCCCTCCATGTTTGTTTCCTTTTTCCCCTTCCCATTTTTGATTTCGGGGTGCCCTTGTTCCTGGCGAGGAGCTGCTTTTATAAATTCATCAGCTGGGGACCAGCTGAGGTTTGGGAGAGGGGGGTGACTGTAGCGCCCCCCATTGTAGTTGAATATACTTTTATTTGAGTTTTTCAGTGCATAAATATAATTTAAGCAACACAGTAACAAGTGTTTAGCGATGAGGGCATAAGAATGAAAATTCTCCATAGATTACCTTATATGTTGACATTGTTGAAAGTCCAAACAAGATATACATAGTGAAAGGAGTGTCATAGTAATGCATACATCTTGCGGATCTTGTAGAAATGTACATTCTCACTTAAAATGGTAGTTGCAAAGAATGTCAACAGTACTGTGCCTCAATTTATACACATTAAATTAAATAGAAAAGAGGGAAAAGGAAAGAGAAAGGAGGAAGAAAGGGAAAGAAAATAAAGTGATAGTAAAGGCGGAGTAAAAGATCCTAGAGATATTTGAGCAGCGGAGACCTTGAGGTTTGGGTGGGAAGACACATTTAAACATTTCGATTCAGAGAGATGTGCCTGTGCCAGGCCACCCTCCCCAGCCAAGAGAAACAGGGTTCGGGATTCAGGAGGGCTAAATATTCCTATCTAGAAGAATAAATTCAGCTGTGGGGTAGTTTTTCCAGAAGTTTGTCAGAGGCTGAATAATGCAGCCAAGTATACCATGTGTGCAGATGCTTTCCCCTGATATCCAGTTCCTTTGCCCGCATTTCCTCCATGAGCATGGCGTAATTTATTAAATCTACCCATTGTTGTAAGGGAGGGGTTACAGATGATTTCCAAAATTTCATGATGAGGTGGCGAGCTGCTGAAAGGAAAAATCTAAGCAGGTTTGATTTGTGATGCTTAACTGTTCCTGGCAAAATGGACAGCAGGGCAATATGCAGAGAAGGGGATAGGGAATCATCGTACATTTCACTATAAATTGTGAAAATTAGTTGCCAAAATGTCTGGATTGGGGAGCATTACCACCAGATGTGCAGGTATGATCCCTTTCCCCCGTGACAGCGCCAGCATGAATCTGTGGTCCCAGGAAAGATTCTGTTGATTGTGACCGGGTCTCTGTACCATCGGGCCAGCACTTTATAGTTTTTTTTCTGAGTGAATGTCGAGATTGAGGATGCATGGGTAAAGAGGAACGCCTTCTGCCAGTCTGCCCTTACAATCTCCCCCCAAATCCCTAGCCCAGATGAGCGTAAAAGTTGGTAAAGCATTGTGAGTGTGAGCCAGGATCATCTTATAGACCAATGACAAGGTATGTCTAGGCAACTGAGAGATACTACACACTTCCTTAAATCCTGTTAGGGTCCTATGAATTTCCCCCGATCGGTAGTGCAATATTTTGCTAAGGACCACTTGGTGAGCCAGTCTGGGTGTGTGTTTTGACAATATGCGTAGGATATGAATTCTCCTGTGCTTGAGTAGATGAATGAGTGTACGGTAGGCCCTCTCATATGGGTGAAGTCTCGATAGAGTGTCGTTGTCGGCTATCGCCGGGTTATCAAAAAGGGGAGAAAGTGGGCTGGGTTCGGTGGATAATGTTTATGTGGCCCTGCGTCAAAATAAAGAATGCAGGTCCAGTGAGGACAAATCTTGCTCTATTTGCAGTGGCGTGGTAGGTCTCAAAGTCAGGGAGACCCACCCCCCATTTGCTTTGGGAGAGCAAAGGACTTTATGTTTGAGCCTAGAGGGGTGGTGTTGCCATAAGAATTTAATGGCTAGTGTTCTAATGGTGTGGAAGAAGGCGGCCGGTAGGGTAATAGGGAGAGCCTGGAACAGGTACAAATGTTTCTGTAGTATATCCATTTTAAGGACGTTCATCCTCTCAAACCACAGGATTTTAAATCGATGCTAGGAGCGTCTTATTTTGGTTAAAAGTGAGCTGAAATTAAGGGAGTAGATCTCGTTGAAGTGACGGGGTATTTCTGCGCCGAGAGATTTGATGGACTTGGTCTGCCAATGAAATGGAAATTTTCTTTGTAGTATGTGTTGGGTGTGGGCGGGCAGGGATACATTTAGTGCTTCAGTTTTGTTAATGTTTAACTTGAAGTTACTGCATCGTCCAAAACGTTCTATCTCTTTAAGGATTGAAGGGATGCTTATGTGTGGTTGCGTAACATATAGGAGCAGGTCATCCGCATATAGGGACAGTTTGGAATGGGTCAATGGTGTAAGTATCCCGTGAATGGAGTCGTTTTGGCGGATAGCCTGCGCTAGATGTTCGATTGTGATAGTGAAAAACAGTGGGGATAGATGACACCCCTGCCTAGTCCCATTGTTGATTTTGAACGGCTCCGATTGCACACTGTTAACCAGAACTTATGCCACGGGGCCCTTATAGAGAGCCAGTATTTTGGTCAGGAGTTTAGGTCCCAATTACAACTGCTCGAGCGATGCCTGTAGAAAGGGCCAACTGACCCTGTCAAAGGCGTTTTCGGCGTTGCACGCTAGTAAGCATGTAGAGATGTGTTTCTGTTGTGCGAATGATATCAAATGAAGGGTCTTCGTTGTGTTGCCCCTGGCTTCACGGCTGGGGACAAACCCAACTTTATCCCCATGGATCAGCGTTGGCAATTTGGAAGCAATATGAGTGGCTGTAATTTTAGAGAACAATTTAAGATCCACATTTAACAGCGATATGGGTCTAAAATTGCTGCATCTTGTAGGATCTTTCCCCAGTTTCGGGAGGACCACTATTTGAGCCAATAGCATCTGATGGGGAATAGAATTCGTGTCATTTACTTCCTCAAAGGCCTGTGCCATAATAGGGGTCAGTAAGGGAGCGAAGGTCTTGTATAAACGTGGAGTGTACTCGTTCAGGTCAGGGCTTTTCCCGTTTTTGAGGCCCTTTATGGCGCAAAGAAAGTCAGAAGTGGTGAAAGGGGAGTCTAAGTTGTCAGCTTCATCCTTAGTCAATGTTGGCAGCGCTGTTTCCTTAATGTAGTCAGACATAGTTTGCGAAGGGGTCTGGTGTGGTGTGTGGCTATTTTGTCCCAGTGGGAGATTATATAGGGAGGAGCAGTAGGATCGAAATTCCGATGCTATGGCTGAATTTTCTAGCAGTTTGTGGTTAGTAGGGGAGAGTATATGAGGAATATTCTGTTTACGTGATCGCAGGTGGATGACTCTGGCAAGGTGTTTGCCGCATTTATTAGCTTGGCTGTAGTGTATGTGTCTCGCTCTATCTCTGGCGACCAGAGACTGTTCCGTTAACAGACGCAGGAGATCCCGCCGCGCATTAGATAATTCGATCTGAAGCTTAGGGTTAAGGGTGCTTTTATGATTAGCCTCTAGGGAGGCTATGAGGGCAAATAACCGTTTGGTTTCAGCTGTGTGGGCACGTTTCAATCTGGAACCATGCTGTATATGGTTCCATGAAGGAAGCATTTTAACGTCTCCCATTTAGTCATTGCAGGGGTTGTGTCATCTGCATGTATAATCGTGAAATCTGTTATGGCTTTAGATATCTCGGGTGTGCAGGCTATATCTGATAGCAAATTGTCGTTTAGGCGCCAGGTTGTTCTGCGGGGCGAGCTAGGTATCCAGCCTAGAGTTAGATGGACTGGCGCATGGTCCGACCATACCTTTAGGTAGTGCCCCCCATTGTAGATAGGTGCCTTGGTAATAGATTTTTGTTAGCAGAGACAAATTTACTGACTGATGTGCAGGCCTGATTGTTTTGATTTGGGCAAGGGAGTGGCCTAGGAAGAGCTGGAGACTGCAGGAAGGAACACCACTTGGTTACTCCTCCCCTTTTTTCAGAATGATCTGGAAAAGGGGATGAAAATAGGAGGTGAGGCTTTCTGAAGTATGTTAAGGAGCCCTGATCAATCCCCAACCTGCATTGGCAGGGGGCAGGACTCCTTAAATACTCTGGTCTGCCCAGTGGGGGGAGGAGAGTGTCAGGGGGAAGAGCTGGAGATGTAGCAGGTGTTGCGGAGGCCCTGAGGGAATCTCCAGTCTGGGGGGGAGACCTTGGGCATGGGGGCTCGGGAAGTGGAAATAACCCCTCTTATTACACACGGATGAGTTCTGACCAAGGAGCTGGAGAGCAACAAAAAAGGCTACAGGAACCGGTGTCGGAATGCTTTTTTGTGCGTTTAGTTTAGACACAAGCATTTGGGCGTTTATTTATTAATTCCAATGGCGAGAATATTAATATATTCTGGCCACTGAAACACATGAATATTTAAGAGCTAAATGAGCCTATTGTTTAGGCGCGTTTAGGCATGTCAGGTTTTTTTTTTCTTTGCCAAAACACTCCTCTGCTGAACACGCAAGTGATGAGGTTTTTTTTTTCCTGCCTCTAAATGCTCCTGCCTTTAAACACGTACAAATTCAAATGTGTGCATGGACACATAGGCTAAAATTAAAGTGGATGTACACCCAATTCATGAAATGTGAGCTGGGTACATAGATATGCAGTGTTTTATTATCTCTCTTCAAAGCACTGTGTCCCATAGCTGTCTCTTGTTCAGTTCTTCTGTTATCAGCCTGACAAGTTCTCCTTCCCATATGATAAAAGCAGCCAGAGTTTGGTGTTGGGGAATGGGGAGGGAGCTATAAATAGATCAGCAGTGCCCTGAACTAAACAAAGAAGAGAGCTGAGAGTCTCTACCTATGAGGAGTGGGGGTGTGTGCCTTTCCTCCAATCAGCTGTCTTGGCTGTATGCCCAGGCTTCATGTAATGTTAATCAGGAAGAGAAAAAATCCTAACATGAAGAACACTTTCTAAAGGATATATACAGATGAAGAAAGAGGATATGCATGCAAAACTTATATGGGGAGATTTTTTTCATCTCTGTGTATTATCTGAGGCTGTTCACTTTGCTGGGTATATGTGAGCGACAATGTGCATAAAGCAATACAATTCATTAATCTAGTTAAATCTTGATCAATTTCTTCCATGTTGTTGTCCCTTGATGTCCACAAGGCTTTCAATACTATTTACTGGGAATATATGTTTTTTGCCCTCTGGAAGTGGGGCTTTGGTGAGAAATTTTTATCCTGGATTTCAGCCCTTTATGCCCTACACTAAAATATGCAGACTTTACTTTTGATCCCTTTTCGATTAGGCAAGGCACGAAACAGGGATGCCATCCGAGCACACTCACATATCTGCAGGCTCGAATTAGCTGGAGAACACCACAAATTTATGCTAATGCAGACATTTTGATGTACATACAGTATCTTCCCCCCATATCACTCTTTCCAACATTTTTGTAGTCCTCTCTGACTTTGAGCTTATTCAAACCTATGAGTCAATAAATGTACAAAGCTCTAAAACTTGAACTTGACACCAGACTAACTTCAGGCGCTTCAGGGAAATCACCTGGTCTGCCTCATTTTACCTTGCCATACCTTGGTTTTAAGCTAACCTCATCCTTTGAGTCACTTTACAAAGCTAATTACCTGTCTTTGTTTATAGATCTAGCAGCTCTCCTCACTTCCTGGAAACCTCTATCCATCTCCTGGTTTTGCAAGATACATGACCTGAAAATGACTTATTTGCCTTAACGTTTATATTAGTTTAGAGTCCCTACCAGTCCCCACATTGAGTCACCTCCTGAGATTTGAACAATTTAAACTTATGTATACATTTCATCTGGCATTGCAACAGACCAAGACTGTATTGCTGTAGACTAGCAGGGAGCTTTGTGGTGTCCTGCCTGAAAAAATATTTTATAGTCGTGCAGATTGCCCCTCTTGTATCTTTGCATGCCACTCATGAAATGCCTGTTTGGACCCATAACAGAATGTTCTCCCTTTCCCATATATAACTTAATTTGGACTCCTCCCTCCCAGAGGCCTAGAATTAGTGACCACTCAATGCAACAGAATCTCCGGCAATGAGACTCGGTGAAATATTCCAGTAACCTGATCTCATCTCATCTGCCTCTGTTGGGAATGTTGAATACCCCTCTATTCATTCCTGCCTAAGAAAACCCTTTAGCCTGTCAAGGGTAGTGGACGAAAAGCATTAAGTATATGTATGACTTGCTAAATTCTGATGATAATAAATCCTTCCAATATCTATTTGAACATTGGAACTTACCCAACCGAGAAGCATTTCTTTATGCGTAAATAAAACATTATGTCTCAAGCCTAGTCATACACCGTACCTAATGTCCTATACACTTGACACTTTTTGAGAACTGTTGCCGAAAGGATCCCTACTTTAAGGGATTTGTCTCATCTCTATATGCATCACTTACAGACTCCATGGATCAAGTGGGAAAAAGACTTATGTGAAACTCTCAACTAAGCAGATTGGAATCAAATTAGGTTAGCTACCTCCAAATGCTCATACAACATTCTAGCTTCTAGAAAATGCTTTTAAAGTAGTTTCGCACTGGAATATGACTCCTGACTGAATAGTCAAATTTGTTCCTTATGCCCCCTTGGCTTGTTTTTGGGGTTGTAGAAAACATAGTACCTTTCTCCACATTTGGTGGTCCTGCCCCAAGGCCTCTCACTTCTTGGTACGTGTATACAATATGCACCAGTCAGTCCTAAACTTTAATCTTGTTTGTAACCCCTGGGAAGCTTTATTACACAGACCTATCTCAGATCTCATGAGTGTAAGCTGGTGGGGTTTGGCAAATGTTAGTTAAGGCTTGGAAACAAGCATCAATCAGTTTTGCTGAGGTACAACAGGGACTCATGGATACCAGGATACATGAGAAACTCAGCTCCAACTTAACAATAACTATGCCAAATTTCTTATGTTTTGGACCCCGTGGTTGAGCTATAATCGTCACCTAAACTTGGACCATTCCCTTCTTTCTGTGTAATCGGATTAATCGGTCCATGTGGGTCTGGGGTTTGGTTGGGCTTCATGGGAACCCTCCCAACCCTTGCCCTTCCTCTTTCCCTCCCCTGTCGTTCTCTCCAGATTTCTTTTTTTATATACATATCATTGTCACCACCTTTTTCTCTTTTTCTTCAGTACATCTCTTCTTTCACCTTGCCAGCTCCCCAGTGTTTTAGTCCTATTTGGGCCCATTCCTTGTTCCCATACAGGGTAAATTTTTTGGCTTTGTTTAAGAGGAATCCCCAGAGGGTTATGTGTTCTTTGTTCAAAACACCTTACAAGTATTATAAATGATCTCAGGACAAGTGACTTTACTTTGCCTCCATGTGTGTATTTCGAGTCTGATTTTTGGCATTCCCACATTGTCTCACTGTTTGATATAATTGTATGCTCATGTCTTTGGCTAATGGCTTCTGTATATTACAGTACATCGAAAATTCAATAAAAGTTTTATAAAATAAATGTAAAGCGGTGCAGCCTGTATAAAATTTGTCATCCATTTAAAAATGTGATGGAAGTGGGGTAAGGCTAATGTATTTTGTTATATTTCATTAAGGTGTGAGGCATGATAATAGATAGTAGTGTGATCTCCTGCATTTCCAGCCATTAACTGTCACATAATTTGTGTTAGCATAGCCAGTTGTAGCCTCCACTAGGGTCTGCATGTGGCAGAGTGACAATGCAGGAGCACAACTGGGAGACAGTTGTTTGCTGCATACAGGAAGCGACCTAACAAGGACCTTCATGGCCAGATCACTAGGTATTATTTTATTGAATGATGCAGATTGAAAAACAATGAAGATCAACTTTTGAAAACACATTATCATGTTAAAGCCTTGAAGTACTGTTGTCCTTGTTTTGAATCCTGGCTAGGATACTATCTGTATGAAGTTTACATGTTTTCCTTATGCTTGGGTGGGTTTCCTCAGGGTACTCCAGTTTCCTCCCGTACTCCAAAGACATGTTGGGAGGTTAATTGGCTTTTGTCTAAATTAGTCCTAGTATGCTTATTGCTTATGTACTGTATGTGAGTAAGGGACCTTAGATTGTAAACTCCTTAGGGCAGTGACTGATGTAAAGTGCTGCGTAAATTGATGGTCATATATAAATACCTGGAAAAAAAAAGTAAATTAATAAGTAAATAAAATGTAAATGGGTTTAGAGTGATTGGGTTTAGATCTACTTTAATCTTACTGTAAAATCTGTCTCGACTCGAAGAACACCAACTCTATGTCAGAAACTGCTCTATAAAAGTGGACAGTGTGATCTCTGCTTTTCCCATGGCAACAGTAAGCACAAAGGGACCATATCTCATTGGAATCTACAGATATTTCAAGAGCCTGATATTGTTTTGAGAAATGTATAGAAACAAAACCCACTCTTGCATTGTATGCGTTTCCGTTTTAAAGCATTTTGTGTTGAATTGTGGAGCTGTTTTATTTAGCTAACTGTCTATAAGGAAAGCAATATACTAGTATTGATTTTTGTGTGTTATTTGTTATAGGCTACACGTTGCTGCCATCCTTCATTATTAAATGCTGCAATTTATATGCAGCACAAATCAATGGTCTTTGCCGAAGTTACTTTGACTGTTTTACATAAAATAAGTATCCCAGGTGTGAAGCAATGGGGGGCTCTCTAATGTATTTTCAGACTAAAGAACAGAAAACATTTCAGTTATGAGACATTAAGACGTTTCTGGTGATAACTTCTGGGTTCCCTAAAGAGCAACTTTCAACACGCTAAGTCTACATGGGAAATACTGCAACTGTGCATCTTAAAGTTGATGTAATCCTCATTACTAAAATCGCATATAAACTTAAACATTTTAGAGTCGTTTCAGAAGTCATTTTCAATATTTTTAATTCTGGATCTTTTACTAAATTTTACCTGATGACCCTGTTAAAGGTTGACAAAGTTCTGTCTTTCTCTCCTAATTGTGCTCCTACATGGAGACTACAAGTGGTCATACCAACAGACATATACCAACAGGCATTAGGCATTTACGGTCTACTGTTGTCACCATCAGGAAACCCACTCTGAGTAATTCAGTGTGGCCATAGCCCTGACTGATGGGCTCTTTAAGATACAAGAGCCAAACAACCTAGACATCAGCATCATCATAGCTGTACTACATCTTATTTGTCTCCTGGACCATTTGATTGACAGGCCAGGAGGGAGATGAAACTAGATTGGCCACATTGCTAACCAGACTTGGCCTCACCCACCCAGATGGGGGAGAACTCTGATAGCATGCAAAAGTGGAACAAGGAGCAGGCAGTGCTATGCGGAAGGGGCAGTGAAAATCCCAGGGGACATATACAGGGAAGAGGTTTTCCAGTGGCTGCTGAATCAGAACACAGGCTACACCCACATAGTGGAAAAATGTGCAAGTTGTCAAGAAAGAGAGAGGAAAGTATCTGGTTGGGGACAGAATGTGACACAGGACATGAAGGAAGGCACCCCCCTTTTCCTATGTGAGAAACTCACATGAAAATGGATTACATAGTTACATAGTTAGTCAGGTTGAAAAAAGACACAAGTCCATCCAGTTCAACCAAAAAAAAAAACAAACATTTTTTTATACATACATATATATATATATATATATATATATACATATATATACACATATATACATACACACATACATATACATACACACACACATACACAACCAAATAATCCCATATACAATCCTTCACCCACAGTTGATCCAGAGGAAGGCGAAAAACCCCAGCAAAGCATGGATCCAATTTGCTATAACGGGGGAAAAAATTCCTTCCTGATTCCCCGAGAGGCAATCGGATTCACCCTGGATCAACTTTACCTAAAAATGTTAGTACCCAGTTATATTATTTACATTAAGGAAAGAATCCAGGCCTTTTTTAAAGCAATCAACTGTGCTGGCCAAAACCACCTCTGGAGGGAGTCTATTCCACATTTTCACAGCTCTTACTGTGAAGAAACCTTTCCGTATTTGTAGATGAAATCTTTTTTCCTCTAGACGTAAAGAGTCCCCCTTGTCCTTTGTGATGACCTTAAAGTAAATAACTCCACACCAATCGCTAGAGACAGGGCAGCCAAAGAGTGAACAGGTGTCATACACTCTGTATTGTTATCCTATCAAAGGATAGGCGAGATTCACCTCTCATCATAGGCTTGCACAGCCTATTGAATTAGGGTGTGCACCCCAAAGCTCAAACACGCATGTGTGTGTGTGTGTGTGTGTGTGTGTGTGTGTGTGTAGGTATGTAATATGTATATATACACACACACACACACACACACTCTTATAAAACAAACATTTTAAAATGTATTGATACATGGACAATGTTAGTAGGGCAGAAGTTGGTGTCAGTAAGGCAGTGGACAATTTTTTTAGGAGCCCCGTCGGGGGGGCTTTGGTGAAATATCAGCAGGGGGGAATCTGCACCACACAGGGTGATTAGGGTGTGCCCAGGTACACCCTCTGTGCACGCCTATGCCTCTCATTCACCCTCTTCTAGCCAGGGCATTCACCCATCTAACAGCAGCGGCGATCAGCGGACAGACTGTATCCAGAAGGACATGCATCAGAGTTGTGAGTGGCTTTGACCACCCTTTCTTGTGCTGAGCCTCTGTTGGGTTTTAGTTACAGGAAACAACCCCATCCCTTCAATGTCTGTTGTTTTGGACACTTTGCAAATATATTTTTGCCTTTATGGATTACAAATACCTTCACTTGAAGGTTGAGATTAAAGGGCCCCACCATTGGCAGAGCTTCTGACAGAATTTACCCACTGGCCAGTGTTAAAATTGGGCCCCCTGTAGTTAGCCGCATCCCCTCTTACTCCAATGCAGAAACATGTAGTTGTATTGATTGTTCTTGTCATTAATATTTGCAGCGTCATTCTATACTCGCCAAGTCCATTTAATGCAAGGCCTCTTACTGGTGGTTAAGAGATTGAACACCAGCCCTATTCATTTCATTTCATTGTATTATCAAAGTATATTGTTGTCATTGAACTGTTGCTTTTACTAAAACCAAACCTATTAAATTAACAGGTTTGACCACTGGGAATGGAAGGAGAGCCCAATTTTTACAGCAGTTCCTGCTGTAATTGCTAGAAGATCAGCATCACTGAGTACAAACTGAGTACTGAGTATCAAAAGGGATCTAAACAAATAATTTAATAAGGCTCCATTCACATCTTTCTTTCATTGCAGTGCATTAATGCATGTTACGCTGCATGTTATTGTGAGTTGTGTTAAGTAGTGTTGAGCGAACCCGGACTGTAACGTTCGGGTCCGTACCGAACTTTCGGGTGTCCGTGGCACGGACCCGGACCCGGACATTTCAAAAATCGTTCGGGTTATTGTGTTGAGTGTTATTGTACGTCGCATTGTACGTAATTACGTGACGTTACTTTCTTTCTACACTTACCTCGGAATAATTTAATAAACAAATCTAGGGAAAACTATGAGTCATGAGTCAAACATGAGTCACTACGACTAGAAGATCGTTAATGTCGTCCTTGACGACATTTTTAACCCGAGAGGAAGGTAAGGGTCACCAGTTTGGACAATTAAATTATCCAAACCAAAATCATTTTCGTTGTCAAGTTACTGTTGTTATATGAAACTATTATGTTACTTTACTTTACTTATCCCGACCACAAGTTAGAGAATTGGTGGTC
>BLSH010232188.1:784773-803618 GCA_018402905.1 Glandirana rugosa
CACACCAACACTTCATATATTTACGTTGTCTTCTCTACTTTTCGTTTATTTTTTTACACAATAAACACGTAAACTCAAGAAAACATAGTCCTACACTTATAAACAATTCTGGGCAAATTGTGTTTTCCACTGTAGAGGAAGTACCGACAGGAAGATGGTCTGTAATGTCGTAGATTCATCTCTGCTGAACCGGTCCCACATTATATAACAGGACAATAAGGTCACAAAGTCAGTAAGACATATGTCTCGAGCACACAGGACACACAAGAGGACGGAGATACTACTGTAGTACAAGGACGACTTATAGTTGATGTAACTGACGTGACTTAGGATTTATGGTTTAACGTGGGTACAATACGGTATAAGAAGACAGCCTCTACTTACCTGTTAGCCTTTTTGGACTAGATAGTCACTAAACGGACAAACGAGTGCACTAAGATAGTTTGTTTAAACGTCGACAGAAGAATATGGCATAACATGGGTGCAATTTGGTATTTAGGATTCAGTGCAGTCAATGTAGTTGATATTCAGCAGGAACATGATGTCATCATAGAGGCAGGAGAACACACAGGACACACGAGCTCTGTATACAGAATGACTGAAACACTGGAATAACAGGACAATATATTACACCCTGGCCAAGTCGTCTCTACTTAGATGCTGTAATGTCTGGTAGAAGGACAGCCATGAAGGAGATGTCACCTTTTGTGTTAAACGGGTCTTAACAAATATTCACATCCTGATACAAAAGAACTCAAATGCACAAATAACACATTTTTTTATTTGCTTTTCATCTCTTCTGTTGCATTTATATACTTCACAACCACACATGTCAATTTGCCATTTAACATCAGACCAGCATCAGACATATTTTCTTTTTTTTAGCACAAGCATATAGAGAGAACAAAGAATTAAAAAGAGACTGCAGGTACCTCCAAAAAAACATGAAGACAAACTCTATACTGCATTGAATTTCTATGAACCAAACTCAGATACCTTTGTGTAATACAGGGATATGCAATTAGCGGACCTTCAGCTGTTGCAAAACTACAAGTCCCATCATGCCTCTGCCTCTGGGTGTCATGCTTGTGGCTGTCAGAGTCTTGCTATGCCTCATGGGACTTGTAGTTCTGCAACATCTGGAGGTCCGCTAATTGCATATCTCTGGTGTAATATTTTAAAATATTAAGCACACACCCTAAAGAGTCTTGTGTGAATTTGGTCCTATTTCCCCTTTTTGGGCACTCACAACTAGGCACATGGCTTTTTCTTCATTTTTCCACTGGCTCAGAAAACAGTCTAGGTGTGCTTTTTAGGGGTTTTATTGGAACTCTCAACTTGGATAGGGTATATCCTGATAAGCTGAATCTGAACAATTTGAGGACTCCTCACCTCTGGCTGTACTTTACACACTGTTGGTTGCACTTATGGCTGCACTGCTGCGCAAGTTGCTGGCTGCACGGCACACGTTGAATGTCCCACAGATTTCCTAATGCTGCTGCTGGTGACTTGCACTCCCTCAGGAGTTTAAAAGCTACACACTGTCACTTCTCCTCAGCATTTGGGGTCATTTACTCACTTAGCCACAGGGCCACCAGTTGTCTCCTGCCGACATCCATAGGCTCTTCTTAGTTTTAGACTCACACCACTGCAGGAACATTGGACTCCTTCACATCTATTTCCTCCTGGCTCTCTCTAGTGAGCTTCCTCCAGACCCAGCTTGGTGCCTGGAAATAGATCTGTAGATAGCCCCAGCCCTCCCCTGGCACTCTGCTGCTCAGGCCTCAGACTATTTATGGGCTTTCTGTCTACATTCTGGGCACACTTCCCCAGGGATTGGCTGGATTCCTATAAATATTCAGGATGCCTGTTCTGCTATCCTTCCCACTAAACTTTTAGAAGCCTCTAGAAGACTGGGCCAAGTAACAGAACAGCAGTCTGTAAAACATTGAGCCACCCTAAGTAATCAACCCCTGCTCCACTGATTACAGAGGAGCTCAACTAGTTGTACCAAGCAACCATATACTAGGAGGGTGCTACACATACATTCCCTGCTTACCAGATGAGATGAAACCGGTATCTATTTTCCTTTCTGACTACTTCTGCTGAAATGAAAACTAAAGTAGCTTTGACATTGGTGAGGCTACACAACACACAAAGCTCTGATATGTGTCAGAACATGGAATATAGTCCCCACAGAGAAGTAGCAGCAGTCTCAGAAAATTCACACTCACGCAGAACAAAACACAACTTTATAGTGTGTGGGACACTGAAGCCCGTGCAGAAAAAGGATGAAAAGAGTAAAATAGAAAACCGTTATACCATTTCTACATCAGAGAAAAGGTTAAAAACGCTCTGAGGCTGTGTCTATTAACAGTATAAAAGAGAGAGGGGAAAACAATGGCTAATGATCATTTTATCTTTCTGCTGAATTATGTATGTCTTTGCTGACTGCAAGCCCCAGTCTTTATCTCTTCCCCAAGCAAGCAGATTAGGTCTCCTATCTTCCTCCCCGCCAAAGAAAAGGAGGGAGCCGTGAAGATGAATTCTAATGTGTGGGAGTTACAGGAGATGAAGATTTCTAGGTAGCAGGGGTTAAATGAAAACCCCAGACTATATAAAATATTTCCAGCCAACTTGCATAATATCAGGTTGAGTGCCCGTCTTTGGTGGGGAGTTACAGCACTACCTGCACAGGGACTGCTGCAAATCACTTTCAATTAATTCCACTATCCAGAATAGGTTGTGGGGGAAAGATTCAGAGTTCAAACACAATGCATCATGGGTCACTGCTGCATTCTGGAACCCAGAAATGGTTGTATTCAAAGATAGTTGGCTGGGAACATTATGTAGTACACTTTGGGGACATATAATAAGCATTGATCCTGAATTTCAGACAAAGTTAAATTCTGATCAAATTTCACTGATTCAGATTACCAAAGTTGAATTCAAAGTTCAGTGTTATTTTTGGAGGTTCACATATTTGAAAGGATTTTGGGACAAAGGGACCTAAGGCTGCTCTGTCTTCTGATATTACCTGAGCTCCCTTAGCTTGACTGTCAGTGCTTCCAGGTCCCACCCTTCTATCTTAGTATCCTGGTAGAGATTTTAAAGCAAGTGGCTCAGGTTATTTTTTGGACCCATCATCTCATTGGGCTGACAGGAGCTTCCCAAACTATAATTTTTAGCATTTTTTATTTTTTGCTTTGTAGTACACACATTTTTAAAAGCTGGTTTCAATTTTCACTAACTTCAATGGGACATTCAATTGAATTTCAAAGTTCCATGATTTTTTTAAAAAGTTTGGTTGAACCACAACTGTAATATGACTGTGAAGGTTCTCATTTATCCAGGTCATTGCATAACTAGTAGAAGTTAGTCACATTCAACTGGTCTTGTCTTCAACATTACAGAATAAGTCCACTTGAGCGTGACTAATAGGGATGGGCTGAACAGCCCACATTTCGGTTCACACCAGAACACTGTGAACAGGCAAAAGATTCTAGCGAACATGCAAACCCTATTAAAGTCTATGGGACACGAACATGAAAAATCAAAAGTGCTCATTTTAAAGGCTTATATGCAAGTTATTGCCATAAAAGTGTATGGGGACCTGGTTACTGTCCTAGGGGACATGCATCAATGCAAAAAAACAATTAAAACAATTGTTTTTTCAGGAGCAGTGATTTTAATAATGCTTAAAGTGAAACAATAAAAATGAAATATTCCTTTAAATATTGTGCCTGGGGGGTCCCTTTAGTCTGCCTGTAACGTGTCGCATCTGTGTGATGTGTAGAACAGTGCTGCAGCAATAATGACATTTCTAAAGGAAAAGTGTAATTTAAAATTGCTCGCAGCTGTAATGTAATGTATTGCCGGCTCCTTCCAATATAGATGAAAAATCAATGAAAAAAATGGCGTAATGTTCCCCCCAGTCCATACCAGGCCCTTAAGGTCTGATATGGCTTTTAAAGGGAACTCCATGCCAGAATTAAAAAAAACATGATGCCCCCCCCCCCCCAATCCACACCAGGCCCTTATCTGAGCATGCAACCTGGCAGGTAAGGATGGGGGACGAGCAAGTGTCCCCCTCCTAAACCATACCAGGCCACATGCCCTCAACATTGCTAGGGTGCTTTGGGGTCCCCAATATGAGAGAGTGAGAGCTTGTAACACTAAAGAGTCACATGACACCGGGGAGGGAAAATGGCTAATTGGGCCCAATTTGGACATTTTTACTTTGGGGTGTACTCACATTTGTTTCCAGAGGTTTAGACATTAATGGCTGTATGTTGAGTTATTTTGAGGGGACAGCAAATTTACACTGTTATACAAGCTGTACACTCACTACTTTACATTGTAGCAAAGTGTCATTTCTTCAGTGTTGTCACATGAAAAGATATGATAGAATATTTACAAAAATGTGAGGGGTGTACTCACTTTTGTGAGATACTGTGTGTATATATATATATATGTATATATATATATATACTTCACTGCCTGCACTGTATATGTAGTCTACACTGACTGCACTGTATATATCGTCTACACTGCATGCACTGCATATATATATGTATATGAATATATATACTACACTCTGTATATATATATATATATATATATATATACCGTATATACTCGTGTATAAGTCGACCCGTGTATGAGCCGACCCCCTACTTTTGCCCAAAAAATATGGGAAAACGTATTGACCCGTGTATAAGCCTAGGGTGGGAAATGCAGCAGCCAGAACACAGGGATTTTAGCCAGATCACAGGGATTTTAGCCAGGACACAGGGATATTAGCCAGGACACAGGGATTTTAGCCAGGGCAAAGGGATTTTAGCCAGGACACAGGGATATTAGCCAGGACACAGGGATATTAGCCAGGACACAGGGATATTAGCCAGGAAACAGGGATATTAGCCAGGACACAGGGATATTAGCCAGGACACAGAGACTGTAGCCAGAACACATAAGGGATGAGTAAGGTAGTTTCACATTAAACAGAGCTGTGCTGCTTCTAAGAGCCGTTCTGTGCTTGTAACTGTGATTAAACACATTGGAATGTAGAGAATGCTGAGAGAGAGCTGCAGCTCTTCACTGAGATCAGGAGGTGGGCGGGACTGAACAGCTAACATCAGCTTGTCCCGCCCACCCGCCGACATCAAGCTGAAAATCTGACACCTCTATCAGCATTCTCTACATTCCAATGTGTTTAATCACAGTTACAAGCACAGAACGGATCTTAGAAGCAGCGCGGCTCTGTTTAATGTGAAATTACTGATCACCCACAGACACTGATTCGGGTATAAGCCGAGGGGGGTCTTTTTCAGCACAAAAAATGTGCTGAAAAACACGGCTTATACCCGAGTATATACGGTATATATATATATATATATTAATACACTGCCTGCACTGTATATATAGTCTACGCTGACTACAATGTGTATATATATATATATATATATATATATATATATATATATACACTAAACTGCCTGCATGCCACTACCCATCCTGCCTAATCTAGCTCAAGTTCTCCCAATCTCCTCCGTGTAAGCAGCCTTATATAGTGTGAGGTGTGGACTTAGCCCCCTGAGCCATGATTGGCCAAAGGCACCCTGCCTTTGGCCAATCATGACTCTCACAGCAGATCACGCTGTGATTGCCAAAGCATGCAGGTCAGGTGCATGCTTTGGCCAATCAGTAGCCATCAATGCGCTGCGATCTCTCAGTGCATTATGGGGTGCTCCGCAGTGCTCAAATTTGCCGCAAATACCCCATATGTTCATTTGTTCTGTGAACAATTGAACATCGGATCATCCATAATGACTAATACATGACTAATGATTGATGACTACTACTACTAATAATAATAACATGACTACAACTGACTGAACTTTTTAGATGTATGCTAATCTGTACAAATAATCAGAAAAAAAATAATGGAAAAGGAGGTGAAGTTTAACTGTCCATATATAAACTGTACCTATGGGGTGTTATAATGGCACTTGAGAGTGAAAGCTGGAAGAAAAAAAAAAGAGAAAATCTGACCATACACCATGTGAATTTCTGTCAGTTTATCAGGAAGTTTGCTCTATTGTTTGGCCCTGTTACTACCCCCCAGCCTGACATCCTTCAATTTAAAAATTAAACGATGTAAGTAGAAAACTGTTGGCCAAACTGCAGATGCATCCAGTGAGACACATCTGCTGTTTGGGCATTGTCATAGCTGCTGGTGCTGGCTGTCAGAATAAATTAGCTGTGGTGGGAATTTGTCCATCTGCGCTGTACATCATGGATGAGGAATGTGTTTGAATTTCTTGTTCAGCCAGTGGGCTTCTTTGTTATCCAGAAAAACCTCTTCTGTGCTTCCCTTTGATCATGGTTGAACTAAGTTACTCAGAGTATAATCTCCCTGATAGAAATGAATGGAGTGATTTTAGCGCAACTACCTAATTATCATAAAATCCTAAAGGGTATTCTCCTTGGGGATCCTGACGGTGCTCTCATAGACTTTCCCAATAAATTATTTTTTATTGGGAATGAGTCTATGAGAGCGGGGTCAGGATCCCCAAGGATAATACACGTTGAGATATTTTGACTATATATCTTTGGACTCTGTTAAGGTCTAATGAAAAGCAGCTCCTTTTTTTAACTTATTTGTTTTATAATTCATTTCATATCAATGTTTGCGTGGGTATAAGTACACTGTATTAAAATTTCACTCACTGAGCTTAGGAGAAATTTGTTTTAAAAAATGTTTTTTTTTTTTTCTTTTGGGTGGGGGGAATTAGAGTATTGTAGCTCAATATAGATGAGCTCAAACTAAACGTGTTTAAGGCTGGATTCACACTGGTACGACAAATGCTCTGACATGTCGCATGCCGTGTAAAAATCAATGTTTTCCTATGAGAGACGTCTTGACTGGTCCGACTTTGAAAAAGGTTCCTGCATTACTTTGGTCCAACTTTGATCCTACTTCAGCCCATTGAATATCATTGAAGTCAGATCAAAGTTGGACCATCGTCTTAACTAATCCGACTTTGGTATGCGACTTGTGCTCTGAGGATCTTAAAGGGGAACCCCACGCCAAACTGAAAAAAAAAACGGCATGGGGTTCCCCCTCCAAGACCAAAATCCATACCAGACCCTTATCCCCCTATGTGAATGAGTATGTTGATGAGGACAAGGGCCTCTACCCGACAACCCTGGCCGGTGGTTGACGGGGTCTGTGGGCGGAAGGCTTATTGGAATCTGGAAGCCCCCTTTAACAAGGGGGCCCCCAGATCCTGCCCCCCACCCTGTTGGAGTGAGTATGGGGTACATTGTACCCCTACCCATTCACCTAACAAAAAAAAGTGTCAAAAATAAAAACAGTACACAGGTTTTTGACAAAGTAATTTATTAAAGCAGCTCCGGCGTCTCTTACCATTTCTCCTCCTCTCTCAGCTGATGTCTCTGATGTATGACGTCAGCGGATGACCCCACCCCCATGCCTGTATAAGTAATGGCACACAGGGGCCCTAGCATAAGAGCGGGAGAGAACGACAAGAGAAGATCAGAGGAAAAACACAGGGAGAAGACAGCTGAGAGATGCGACCCGGTAGAGGGAGAAGACAGCGGAGAGAGGAGGAGAACTGGCAAAGGGAAAAGACATCAGTGGAGGAGGGAGAAGAGCCAGAGAGGAGAGAAGAAATCGGAAGAGATGCCGGAGCTGCTTTAATAAATTACTTTTTCAAAAAATCGTGTACTGTTTTTATTTTTGACACTTTTTTAGGTGAATGTGTATCCCATACTCATTTCTGGGGGCCCCCTTGTTAAAGGGAGCTTCCAGATTCCGATAAGCCCACCGCCCACAGACCCCGACAACCACCGGCCAGGGTTGTCGGGAAGAGGCCCTTGTCCTCATCAACATGGGGACAAGGTGCTGTGGGGTGGGGGGGAGCAGCCCCCCACCCCAAAGCACCCACACCCCCATGTTGAGGACATGTGGACTGGTATGGTTTGGGGGGGCACTCGCTTGTCCCCACCCCCTTTCCTGACCTGCCGGCTTTGTGCTCGGATAAGGGTCTGGTATGAATTTTGGGGGGATGCCACGCCGTTTTTTGCCTGAGGGCTCCCCTTAAAATCCATACCAGACCGAAGGGCCTGGTATGGTCTTGGAGGGGGAACCCTATGCTGTTTTTTTTAAATTTTGCGTGGAGTTTCCCATAAGATTCATACCAGACACACAGTGCCAGGTATTGTCGGGATCAAAGTTGAATCCCGTTCATTGAAGTTGGATGGAAGTCTGACTTTAAGTTGCAGGGCACCAGTGTGAACCCAGCCTTATAGTGTAAAAAAAATAAAAACAATGGCACATAAAGTTCAGGTCCAGTGCTACCACTAGGCAAACTAGGCAGCCACCTATGCCACCTATCCAGCCCAGATGCTGCTTTCCGTCTGTGTCTGCATGCTCTGCAGGCTGCAGCATGTAACTAACTCAGTGTCAGGCAGCTGCTCCGTACAACCGGTAGTGTAATTAGAGGTGCAGCACTGGAGCCAGCGCTAGAGGGAGCAGAGCGAATGCTTCCTGTATAGCGCCCCCTCCTGTCATATGGGCAGGGCAAAGGGGTTGGAGTCAGGGGTGGAGCCAATGGGGGCAGGAAAATGAGGTTTCGTCTAGAGTGTCAAAAATCCTTGCACCAGCCGTGACAATAGTTGAGCATCTGAAAAGCATTGTCACTGAATGGACGAACTAAGCCTGCAAGCTGCTCCAGGCCACAAGCAAGAACAGTGCACCACAAAGTTTCCAGAATCATCCAACTAGCATGATGACTTATGTTCTATCCTACACATTTCATCTCCCTGAACTTAATTTGGAGTGCTCGTATTTGCAGGAACTGATCGATCTTGGCTCAGGTGACAAAAAAACACCTCTGTACCCCAGTACTTCCTTCCTGCTCTTCTATGGCTTACGAGGTAACTACTGCATAACTTATCAGGCACACTGCTGCATAACTTATCAGGCACATTTCTCTGAGTTCTCTGCTCATTGTGAAACCCTTCTTTTATTTATATTTAAAAGGATACAGCTGATTTCCTTCCCAATCCCTCCTAACAAACAGAGATAATAACCTCATTTTGCGATGTGACGAATGGCGGCTATATTTTCTGCAAAGCAGATTTGATTCCAAATATGCTTTTGCTTCCCAGCGGCGGGCACGTCAAGGTGACAGGAGGTAATGACTGTGCATGCACAATGTCCCTGGTACAGTGCTACAGGGAATGAGCTGTGCCAGGAGATTAAGTCTTATAAACAGGGTTTTATTTGTATACAGCGATATATATATATGAGGAATATTAGTTGTGAACAATGGCTGAGAGAGAAACTGACAATGCTAGAGTCATGCAGGAGGTGAGCTAAAGGGCAAATTTTTACTGAAATGTCCTTTTTCTTTCCCCTTTACCGTTCTTCCTTCCTTTTTTCCTTCCTTCCCTGCTTCCTTCCTACCTTCTTTCCTTCCTTCCTTCCTCTTTCTCTTCCTTTAATTCTTCCTTTACCCCTTCCTTCCTTCTTCTTTCTCTTCCTTTCATTCATCCTTTACCCCTTCCTTCCTTCTTCCCTCTCTTCCTTTCATTCTTCCTTTACCACTTCCTTCCTTACTGGTTTCCATACTTCCCCTATCCCTCTCTTCCTTCCATCTTTCCTTACTTCCTCTATCCCTTTTTCCTTCCTTCTACCCTTCCTTCCTCTATTCCTCTCTTCCTTTCATCCTTTCTCTACCTCTTCCTTCCTTCCTTCATTTCTTCTCTCCTCTCTTCTCCCATAGTTACATAGTTATTAATGGTGAAAAAGACACAAGTCCATCTAGTTCAACCAATAGAAAAAAATAAAAATAAAAAAACAGAATAAATAAATAGAAAACCTCCATATAAGGAACCCTATATCCACTCCAGAGGGAATAAAAAAAACCTCATAAAGCATGATCCAATTCGCTACAGCAAGGAAAAACAAATTCCTTCCTGATCAAAATTCTCTGGATCAACAATTCCTGCTGTTATTAACTCTAAATTTTAATACCCAATTATATTTTGTCTATTGAGGAATACATCCAGCTCTTTTTTGAAACAATCTACTAAGCTGACAGAACATGTTTATAAAGGAGCCTATTCCACATTTTCACAGCTCTTACTGTGAAGAAGCCTTTCTGTATCTGAAAGTTAGATCTCTTTTTCTCCAGAGGTAAGGAGTATCCATTTTTTTCCCTTTTTTCTTCCTTTGACACCCCCCCCCCCCCCCCCATTTGTTCTTTCTTTCTTTCCATTTTTTATTTCTTACTTTCTTTTCTTACCCTTTTCCTTCTTTCCTTTATTCTTTCCCTCCTTCTTCCTTGGTAGCTTGTTCAGCACAATCTTGTTCTTTTGTCATAGGTCACTTATGTGAAAACTAGGCCATTGACATATAAGCTGCATTATCCAATTGCTGCAGCCAGTAAACATAACAATTTATTCAAAAAAAAAAAAAAAAAAAGAAAACGAAAACCACCAATAAAGATAACTAAAAGACTCTGTTATATCTCTCTCTGAAGTCAGAACATATTGTCATAATGCCATGTAGTTTAGCACAGTATGATTGCATGGATTAAATTAATAACATAATACTATTTTGTAGGATAAAGCCCCTGCTTTACTGACAATGATCCCTGCGTATGTGTTATGTCTAGGATTGAGATGGGACTGTGTGACAGTACAATTTAAATTTGTCAACTGCTTGCTCAACTTTTAATACCTTCAACTCTACAGTAAAGCACTGCAAATCTACAACCATTTAGAACGTTTGGGGAGAAGGGGTGTCATGTGCTGTCACAATGATGACAATGAGTATTACAGCCTCCAGAGTACGGGGCTGCTTTAAGGCCCCGTTCCCACCATCGGAGCATGCATGTGTTTCTATGTGTCATTTATAGGGCAGGTTGAAGCATACATACTGTATAAAGGAATGGATAAATGAAGGATAGGTATGTCTGGACTGGGAGCCTATTCCTCCTTAAAGGCACGGAGACATACTAGAAGTCCAGCAGAACACAATGGCTGCTGAAGGCATCCAATGTGTCCCTATGCCAATTCCAGCAATCTAAAATAGCTGCTGCCCCAATTTATAACTAGGTTTTAGAGCAAGGTGTCTATGGAAATACCTTGTGCATAGCAAGCAATACAAAAATTACCCAGCACACTTACCAGCTAGCCAGCAAAAAACAAAACAAAAAAAAGATTACACTGTCTATTATTGGAATATAGAAAAATACAAGTGCAACATTTCCACGCAGAGGACACCAAAAGTAGGCTTAGAGCAAAACAGCATGAACAAGTACACATATGGAATGTGTTTCAAAGGAAGTACTATCAATCAACAGGGGCCCTCCGACCAAGGCCGGGGGTCAACATAGGGGCTGAGGTGTAGAGTAAACTACAAAAAATTTATGAAAACGAGTCTTAGACTGGATATTTAAAGAAGGTAAGGGGGGGAAAAAATGGGGGAGGCCAAGGAACAGGGGAAGAAGAGAAAGATAAGAAGAAAGACAGTGCAAGAGGAGGAGAAAGGGAGGCAGAGGGAGAAAGGTCCCCCAGGCTGGGAGATGAGCTGGGTCAATTAGACAGGCCTAGGCTGATCCGATGCAGAGTATGGAGAGCGTAAGACCACCACGGGGCCCACACCTTGAGACATTTAGTGTGAGAGTCACGGAGGATACTACTCATTGATCTTGATGCTCCTCATTTCCCCAAATTAAACAGCCGGCTTTTTCCAGGCCCTGGCTATTGTGCGTTTAATGGCTATAAAAAGATAGGTGGCCAGCTTCTGTTGGTGTGAGAAGGGACCCGGGATTGGGCAGGGAAGCAGTGCTAATTTAGCATCTTTAGGAATAGATACATGAAAGAGGATGAACAACAGTCCAAAGACCCTTGACCAGAATCCCACCAGACGGGGGCAGGACCACTAGATATGAAGTTTGTCTCCTTGATGGCCGCATCCCCGAAAAACATATATCATTGTAGGATAGGTTCAAATTGTTGATGTGGGCTGGGACCCAATACCAGCGTAGGAGCACCTTGTAGGCTGCTTCCAGAGTGGTCCTAATAAAGGAGCATTTTACAATATTGGACCAGGCTGAAAATGTATAATTTCAAGAACATTTTGTGATGATTTTTGAACAAACTAATTTTTAACATTGAATGTGGTTTTTGTTAAAAAAAAAAAAAAATCCAAGTACTTTCAAATGACATTCATCAAATCATCAAATGTACTGAAAATGTTCATAGGAATGCTTGTACAAATAGTCATATGCATGTTCATTCAAATATCTGCTATTGTATGGTCAACTTTAGTATGAAGTGTCCTGTAGTCTGCAGAGATTATAAGAATAATGTAACCGTGAGGTGCAGCACAGAGAGAGAGAACAGGAGGTTATCAGCCCGCAATACTTCTGGCAGATCAAAAAGTACTGCACCTATTTAACAGATATAACGATCACTTCCAAAGTTATTTTTAACACTAATGTTTAGGTATTTACAAAATACAAGAAAATATGTATTATCAAGGTGCCATAATCAATACTCACACAAGTAGCATTTACATATATGATAAAAAACAGTTTTATTAAATTTATAAAATGTTCAACCACCATCAAAATACAAATGTTATAACAGAAGAACGTGCGGCTTGAGCATTAATACAGCAACTTCAGCACTACATGTTTCACAAAGATATGGCTTCTTCAGGAGTCTTATGAGCGCTGCATTGGCTATTAAAATAAATTAAATATGCAATTCATGAATGGGAAAACACACACAAATGAACAATGCTGACAAATCAAATGAATAACAAATAAACATTTACAAAAATAAATTCTAGATCATAGTGGAGGGATATCTTACTGGGTGTTTTCTGATTCATGAATTGCATATTTTATGTATTTTGATCTGCAGCCTATGCTGCGCTCATAAGACTCCTGAAGAAGCCATATCTTGGTGAAACATGTAGATCTGAAGTTGCTGCATTAATGCTCAAGCCACATGTTCTTCTGTGATGGTTTTAACATTTTAATCTTAATGGTGTTTTAACACTTTGTAAATTGAATAAAACAGTTTTTTTTTATCATATATCTGAATGTTACTTGTATGAGTATTCACTATGGCACAATGAAAATCCCTATTTCTTGTATTTTGTAAATTGATAGTGTCCTATGGAATGTGATGCCTTTGATCCCTTGGTATCTGGTAGCTTTAATATAATGTTTAGGTATGACACTTTTGAACCAGTTTGGACCAATGTAAGTATGTATGTGCTATACCTGTGAGAAGTTGGAAATCACAGTAGTAGGAAATGCAGCAGGGCAGCCACTTGGCCCAGAAGCTAATTGAGATCATTGCAGTAAACACTGCATTTCCAATATCCACGGGATCGGCCAGGTATGGCACATACATAATTCAATGGTCCAAGTGAGACCAAGTGTAAAAATTGCCATACCTAAACTTCAATTTAATGAGAGAAGTTCATAGTAAGGGTTTACATACAGGGCTGACAGTACTAACAAATCCTTGATTGGACTAAAGGGGAGGAGATTACTGGCCTCTCCAGATATGCAGATAAACCCAATATAAGTTTTAAATAGTCTGCCTATCTCATTGCATTGGTGAGGGACTTTAAAGGCACCAAGAGACACACAATATTTATCAAATATACAAACACTTTAAAACCAATGTAAAGATAAGAAGTGATGCATACACATTGTGCAGAACAAAAAGTTACAGGTAATTTCATTCCTCAAAGGAGCATAGCGTCACATCAATACCCCTATGCGTTTCAACTGACAGTCTTCTTAAGGGGATTCTTTGTTGAGGAATGCAAATGAATGGACACTACAAAATTGTTATTCACATACAGTATCTCACAAAAGTGAGTACACCCCTCACATTTTTGTAAATATTTTATTACATTTTTTCATGTGACAACACTGAAGGAATGACACTTTGCTACAATGTACAAAGTAGTGAGTGTACAGCTTGTATAACAGTGTAAATTTGCTGTCCCCTTAAAATAACTCAACACACAGCCATTAATGTCTAAACAGCTGGCAACAAAAGTGAGTACACCCCTAAGTGAAAATGTCCACATTGGCCCAATTAGCCATTTTCCCTCCGTGGTTTCATATGACTCATTAGTGTTACAAGGTCTCAGGTGTGAATGGGGAGCAGGTGTGTTAAATTTGGTGTTATCGTTCTCACTCTCTCATACCGGTCACTGGAAGTTCAACATGGCACCTCATGGCAAAGAACTCTCTGAGGATCTGAAAAAAGAATTGTTGCTTTACATAAAGATGGCCTAGGCTATAAGAAGATTGCCAAGACCCTGAAACTGAGCTGCAGCACGGTGGCCAAGACCATACAGTGGTTTAACAAGACAGGTTCCACTCAGAACATGCCTCGCCATGGTCAACCAAAGAAGATGAGTGCACGTGCTCAGCATCATATCCAGTGGTTGTCTTTGTGAAATAGGCATATGATTGCTGGCAGCATTGCTGCAGAGGTTGAATGTGTGGGGGGGTCAGCCTGTCAGTGCTCAGACCATACGTCGCACACTGCATCAAATTGGTCTGCATGGCTCACCCCAGAAGGAAGCCTCTTCTAAAGATGATGCACAAGAAAGTCTGCAAACAGTTTGCTGAAGACAAGCAGACTAAGGACATGTATTATTGAAACCATGTCCTATGGTCTAATGAGACCAAGATAAACTTATTTGGTTTAGATGGTGTCAAGCGTGTGTGGTGGCAACTAGGGAAGGAGTGCAAAGGCAAGTGTGTCTTGCCTACAGTCAAGCATGGGGGTGGGAGTGTCATGGTCTGGAACTCCAGTGTCCAGCTGTGAAGCTTTGGTGAACTCTATGCCCAAGAGGGTTAAGGCATTTCTGGAAAATAATGGTGGCCATCCAAAATATTGACACTTTGGGCCCAATTTGGACATTTTCACTTAAGGGTGTACTCACTTTTGTTGTCAGCGGTTTGGACATTAATGGCTGTGTGTTGAGTTATTTTGAGAGAACAGCAAATGTACACTGTTATAAAAGCTGTACACTCACTACTTTACATTGTAGCAAAGTGTCATTTCTTCAATGTTGTCACATGAAAAGATATAATAAAATATTTACAAAAAGGTGAGGGGTGTACTCACTTTTGTAAAATACTGTATATGGATCATGAGACAGCCTTATAGGTATATCTTACAGTGTGTAAGTTAAAAAAGTCATATGCAGACACTGAAAAAGTTCCAGGAAAATCCAGAAGTCGGGAGACAATTCAAAAGAAAATTTCCTAGTGTGTAAAAAATAAATAAATAAATATCTCTTCTAAAACATAACCAAAAGAACCCCCGTCCATATTAGAGGGTGTGGAGCTTATGGTTAGATTTGGGTCAAACAAGGAATATCTTGATGTATATCTACATTTGCCAATAGTATCAGGGGTACTTACTTATTGATCAAAAAGGATATGGTGTGACCGAGTATTTTGAGCCCAAGGTATGTCGCAGTGGGGCAGGGAAATCAACACCACTCCATTGTCAATACTTGTAAATTTAGTGCGCTTGTAAAGGAGTATAGGGGTTTAGCTACACACAAGATAGGCAAACAATTATTGCCTATGTAAAAAAACAAAACAAAAAGAATACGTATTATAGAATGCCCCCAAATAAAGTTAGATACATTAAAGGCCCCATGCCCCAGACTCCACCATTACCCCCCTGACTAGCTTACCACATGGGTTATTGTTGCAGTGTATCAAAGTGATCCTCAACGATCCTTCACATACTGCGGGGTGAGCATCTGCTGCTGATGTGACAGATCCTGCCCCTTTTATGCTCACTGTGTGGGTGGGGTACAGCAAATTCTGCCAATGACTGGCTCATACATTAATCAGAGCATAAACAGCAAATGTGACAAAGCCTCCATGTCTAGCCCAGCATACACGGTGAGTCCCACCGTAAGCCGCATAGGGCGTGCGTTCCAGCCACCAAACTTCCCCCATCGCACACCATGTGGCAAGACGTAATTTCTGGTAGACGTATGGCGTCACATTCGGTCATGACAGAGCCCACGGTGTGTGCATCGGATAGATGCAATGATGCCAGCACGCCATGCACAGACCCAAGAACCCGGAAGCACATGATGTGACACCGGGATCGGGAATATGCACATATTCTCCAGCACCGGAAGGTCCTAATCCAAGGATGAATGCAAAAGGGACAAGGCATGTCCCAGATGGAATGTACCTCAATCGCCCAAGGAATGGAGATAGTCCCCCACTCCAGATCAACTGTGCGCATCATTCCCAGTCATTCCCAATGCATGTTGGGAATGACTCGCTGAACTGGGCATCAAGGAACTAACAGATGTCTGCATGATAAAAACAATTAACAAAAATATTGACAATAGAAATTCTATGTAATAAATCACCAAAATTGTACATAATGAGATATGACAATGTAACCAAGAAAAAAAAAAAGGGAGAACCTGAGACACAAAAAGGAGAACATGGGACAATAATGCCCCAGAGCATATAAACATTGAGTATTTACATTAAATGTTCAGTCTTACCGGATGTAAAATCCTCAAGAAAAGGTTGAAAACTCATAATCTCGTTTAAGCCAGGTGGGCTATTGGCTTTGAGGCCAAAAATCCACCGGGATTCCCACTGCAATATAAGTTTATTCTGATCACCTCCTCGACTATCTTGTTCTACATGTTCCAAAGCCCAAAAAGTGAGCTTCAAAACATATATGTGTACCTGGATAATGTGTCGTCCTATTGGAGAGTAGATATTCCCTATCTCAGCTGCATGAGTGTGGTCATAAATCCTACTCCAAAACTCACAAATGGTCTTGCCTATATAAAAGGCACCGCAAGGGCAGGTCATGATATATATTATACCCATTGTTTGGCAGTTGACATACCTTTTAGGCCGAAAAATGCATCCATTTGGGAGAAGAGGAGCAGGATCATTGCAAATATATTGGCAATATTTGCAGGTGCCACAGGGAAAGATGCCTAATTGAGTGGCTCTTACTGTGGATTTATTGTCAGATGTATAATTACTGGATACCAACTTGTCACATAATGAGGGAGCTCATTTAAGTGTGATTTGAGGACGGGGTGTAACAATCTTCGCTATTTGAGGATCAGAGGTCAAAAGGTGCCAATATTTTTGTATGTATTTTCAAACCATTTGATGTTGTGCATTATAAGGAGGTATAATGCACAACGTGGTTTCGTCCTTACGTGTTGGACGAGAGCCAAATATTAGTTGCGATCAGGATTGCTGATTACTCCATTGAACGCTTTACAAAGGCGTGATTTAGAGTAGCCTTGTTCAAGTAGGCGAAGTTTGAGTTTGTCAGCTGCTTTTTTAAATTTTTCCTCATCGCAGCAGTTGCTTCTGAGTCACAAATAATGCGAATAAGGAATGGACTGTATCAGAGGTTTAGGGTGAAAACTTGCTTTTCAAGGTTCCATTGTCATCAACCTCAACTAGCACACCCAAAAAGGTAACTCTATGATGATCATATGACATTGTAAAAGTAAGATTGTATGGATTGGAATTCATGATTGCAAGGCATTCGTGTAACAGTCAAGATACATGACGGAAACTTAGAGGAATTTTCTGAAAGTTAAAAGAGACACTCCCACTCCCCCGGGTACAGATTAGCGTAGAATGGGGCACAGCAAGTTCCCATCGCTATGCCCTGCACCCGGAGGATGTAGTAGTCATTGAAAACAAAAACATTATGTCTCAAGATGAAATCAAGTATCGGCAATACCAGATCAAACAGGGCTCTGGGATGTTGAATGCTCTGATCCAAAACGTTTTTTTACGCTATGAATACCTTTTGAATGTGGGATGGAACAATAAAGACTCTCAACATCGATGGTTACTAATATAGCGTCAGAGAGAACATTCAAATCTTCAATTAATTGCAAAAAGTGAATCATATATTTGACATAAAATGACAAACTCACAACAAATGGTCAGAAAAAAGTGTCAACCCACTTACTAGCATTTTCAGTGAGGCTGTAGTTGCCAGAATAATAGGCCTACCAGGGGGATTTTTTTGTGATTTGTGAATTTTAGGTAGTGCATAAAATGCAGGGGTCCTTGGGCACTTGTTATACATATAGTTCCAAGTATCCTTGGAGATAATTCCATCCCCAAGGGCCTTGGAAATAAGAGACCAAAAGGTTTGATTAAATTAATCAATTTGTGAAATTGGACTGTACCATTCCTTATTGTTCAGGATGTCCATACACATCCTGTAATAGTCAGTCTGGTCCATAACTACTGTATCCCCCCCCTTGTCAGTGGATTTAATTATAAGTGATGATTTTTTGCAGATCTAGTAGGGCCTGACAATGTTCTGTGGACAAATTGGAATCTGCAAAGATTCAGTATCCCTTTAATTGCTTTAGTTACGCATTTAATGAAGGCAGAGGTACTGGGATTGAATTGAATCAAGGGAAATTTTTGAGATTTCTTTTTCAATGAGGTTGGCTCAGGGATAGATTTGTCTATCTTTGTATCTAAAAGGAATGATTCAAGATCAATCTGATCAATTAAGTCCACTGAGTAGTCCGACTCGTCAGAGTCAGAGGACTGAGCGGAGTGACTCTCCTCATACAGTGTCGGATCACAAAGAGCTCTACATTCTTGCATAGACAATTTGTGTTCAGGTTCTGACTCATAAGATTTATCAAACATTAAACATAACATGATTTTATGGGCAAACAAGTTTAAATCTTTGATGACAGTGAATCTATC
>BLSH010232188.1:833365-846813 GCA_018402905.1 Glandirana rugosa
GACCGAGGACTGGGACGTACGGCAAACAAACATGTGCTCAATCAGCATCCAGCACTATTACCCTCTAAATTTCTCTGCAGTCAGTGCCGGGAGAGCTGTCACTGGCAAGTATATTAGACGTTATCCTTCTGTTTGTACGGCCTTAAGAATTAATTTCGCCCGCAGCCATGAGGTGGCAGTAACCCACATGTAAAACAATATAAATCTAACAGCAAGCAATTCCCACATTCTGATCTCAAACTTGGTGTAGTTGGCAGTATACACTGCGCTGGTGTCAGGAACCATGAATCAGACCAAGACAGAAGTGCAGTAAAATCACACTTTTTAATAAAAAGGTAGAATGATATAAACAGAGTAAACATGGTCAAAATATAGCCAGGGTTCAGTAACCAGAGTGGATAGTCAGAGCAAGCCAGTGAAACAGGAGTCCAGAGATCAGCGAGGTCAAACAAACGGCATGCAGGGTCAGGAGCCAGGAGGAGAGTCAGCCGAGCAGGGTCTTGAATCCAGGAATCAGAAGGGAACTTCAAACAGGCAAAGTCTTTCACAGGGAACCACAGCAGAGATTTCTCCAGCGATGTTGACCAAGGTGAAGGCATCTGCGATCTGATCCAGGCAGTTTATATAGCAGCAGAGCTGGCTTAACGAGGCAGGATATGATCATCAGGTGAGACAGAGTGAAAGTTGAGACTGGCAATTAACCCTCAGCTGAGCAGCTTGCTCTGAGAAGGGAGAGCTGAGCCCAGCCCTGACAGTACCCCCTCTTTAACAACTCCCCCCCCCCCTCGGGGGGCCACCAGGTTTGAGGGGAAAACCTATATGCAAAGAAAGGAGGAGGACAGGAGCATGTATATCCAGGGAGATGAGACCCAAGAACGCTCCTCCGGACCGTACCCTTTCCAATGAACCAGGTACTGCATGCGCCCACGGATCCTACGGGAGTAAATGATAGATTGTATCTCATACTCCTCTTGGTTCTCAACCTGAACAGGATGAGGACGTGGTACCGAGGTGGTGAAGCAGTTGCATACCAAAGGTTTTAAAAAGGAGACATGAATACATTAGAAATTTGCAGGCAGGTCTAAAGCGTAAGCCACTGGGTTGATCTTGCGGAGAATACGGAAAGGCCCAATAAACTGTGGTGCCAGCTTCAGTGAGAGAACACAGAGTCGGAGGTTGCTAGAAGACAGCCAGACCGTCACCTCAACTTGGTAAGAAGGCGCAGGTAGGCGTCTGTGGTCAGCATGGCATCTGTACCTATCTTTTGCACGTTGCAAAGACTCCTGGACCTGTACCCAAGTGGAATGAAGACCACAGAGATGCTCCTCCAACACAGGAATTCTCTGAGGAACAAATGAGTCAGGCAATATGGCTGGTTGGAATCCATAATTCGCCATAAACTGAGACAATTGGGAAGCGGTACTGACGGCACTATTGTGAGCAAACTCTGCCCCAGGTAACAGGTCAGACCAGTTGTTATGGTGGTCAGAAATATAGCAACGTAAAAACTGTTCCAAGGACTGGTTGGCGTGTTCTGCAGCCCCATTGGACTGTGGGTGATAAGCAGAAGAGAAGGAAAGCTGAATTCCCAGCTGTGCACAAAAGGCTCGCCAAAACATGGACACAAATTGGCTACCCCTGTCCAAGATGATCACCTTGGGAAGCCCATGTAAGAAAAAGATCTCCCAAGCAAAAATGGATGCTAATTCCTTGGACGTGGAATAAAATGTGACATCTTTGAGAATCGGTCAACCATCATAAAGATAATGGTGCTACCCTGAGAGTTAGGTAACTCTACAATAAAATACATAGACAGGTGGGTTCAAGGCCGCTCAGCATTGGGTATGGGTTGTAGAAGACCTACTGGAAGATGTTGTGGTGTTTTGTTCTGAGCACACACAGAACAGGTTGCTACAAAGGCGGCTACATCAGCGCAGTGACTAGGCCACCAAAACTGTTGGGAAATAGCCCTAATGAGTTTATTCTTCCCTCAGTGACCAGCAGCCTTGGGAGGATGTGGAGCACAACAGTACAAAGACTCTCCGGGACAAAGCAGCAGTCACAAGGTTTCTCAGGAGGAGCATGGATCTGAGCAGCAAGGATCCTGTCACCCAAAGGTGAAGTGAGACTGGTACGAATTGTAGCCAGCATACGATCAGGAGGTATCACAGGAACTGACTCCATCTTGGAAGTGGAGGAAAACTGTCGCGACAATGCATTGTCCCTTACATTCTTAGTACCGGGGGGAGGGGCGTTTAGCATCAGACAAGAATGTGAGATTCTTGTAGTCAGTCAAAATGAGAACCAGACCAGTGGTACCCTCGAGGAGATGCCTCCATTCTTTAAGGGCTAAAATGATTGCTAACAACTCTCTGTCCCCAATCTCGTAATCGCATCCTGCAGGAGACAACTTCTTTGAAAAGTAGTCACAAGGATGCATAGAGCTCTCAGAGGTGGGACGTTGAGACAGAAGGGCACCAAATCCAGTCTCGGATGCATCAACTTCAAGGATGAAGAATAATGTAGAATCTGGACATGCCAACACAGGAGCAGAAACAAAGGCAGCTTTGAGATTTTCAAAGGCCTTAATGGACTCCAGAGACAAATTCTGTGGTTTCCGTTCTTTCTGGTCATATCAGTCAGGGGCTTGACCAGAGACGAGAAGTTACGAATAAACTTCTGATAATAACTGGCAAAGTCAAGAAAATGTTGTAGTTGACGTAAACCCACAGGTTGGGGCCACTGTAGAACTGCTAATAGCTTCTTTGGGTCCATAAAAAAACCAGCAGTGGAAATGACATAACCCAGGAATTTAACCTGTTTATGATGGAACTCGCACTACTGCAATTTACAATACAGGTTATTATCTCTCAGCCTCTGAAGCACATGGCAGACATCTGTGTGGTGGCTCTCTAGGGACTTGGAATATATGAGGATATCATCGAGATAAACCACCACACATTGCTGCAACAAATCTCGAAGAACATCGTTGATGAATTCCTGAAAAATTGCGGGAAGGTTGCAAAGACCAAACAGCATTACAAGGTATTCTTAATGGCCTGTCCTGGTATCAAACGCAGTTTTCCACTCATCGCCCTCCTTGATCCTCACGAGATTGTATGCCCCTCTCAGATCAAGCTTCGTAAAAACCGTTGCTTCCCTTGAGGCAGTCAAATAACTCCACAATCAATGGAATCGGATAAACATTCTTAATTGTGAAGCAATTGAGACCCCTATAATCAATATAAGATCTCAGTTTGCCACTCTTCTTTTTCACAAAGAAGAAGCCAGCACCAGCAGAAGACAAGGATTTGCGGATGAACCCCCTAGAGAGTGCTCCTCCATGGCTTTATCCTCTGAGACAGACAAAGGGTAAACCCAGCCACGAGGGGGTATGGCACCAGGTTGAGGGTCAATTGTACAATCATACGACCGATGTGGAGGCAAACTACTGGCTTGACCTTTATCAAAGACATCGCTAAATTTGTGGTATTCCTGTGAGTGAAGAGGTACACAAGCCATTTTCTGAAAACATGTCTTTCTGCATTGTGTTTACTAGAAAATAACCTCAGCATGAAGCCAATCAAAAGAGGGGTTGTGCCTCTATAACCAAGGATAACCAATAACCACTGGAAAATGAGGAGAGGAAATGAGTTGGAATTGGATTATCTCATGGTGAAGAGTCCCTATGGCCATGGTCAACAGAGCAGTTAAATGAGTCACCTGGGTAGGCTGTAGAGGTCTCCCATCAATAGCTTAAATGGCAAGTGGAGTAGCCTGAAGCTGCAGCGGGATCAAGAGCTTAGACACAAAGGCAGTATCTATGAACAGGCCTGCAGCCCCAGAGTTGATTAGAGCCTGTATCTTGATGGACGACTCAGACCAAGAAAGGGTGACCGAAACCAAGGGCTTATCCTTCTGGATAACTGGGGACGTAACAACTCCACCTAAGGTCTGTCCCCTACATGACCTCAGGTGCAGGTGTTTCCCGGACAGGTAGGCAAGACTTTAAAAAGTGACCTACCTGGCCACAATAAAGGCATAATCTCTCCCTCCTCCTAAAGGCTCTCTCATCCGCAGAGAGATGTGTGAAACCCAACTGCATGGGTTCTACTTCACTGACAGGCTCGAAAATCAGGAGGTGAGGGAGGCACGGGTGGGACTACAAAACTCTGAGCCAAATGTACAGGAGGCTTCCACAAGCGCTTCTTAAAGGAAGGTCTCTCTCGGAGTCTGGAGTCAATGAGAATGGCAAACGTGATCAACATCTCCAGCTCTCTAGGTAATCAGCAACTGTTCTCGTACCCTGCTTGATGGACTTGAGGCTTTTGGCAGCAGCAGTGGAGCATGCAGAAACGTCAAATACCCTTTAAAAGGAGGCCATCAACTCTGGGTAACTCTGAACAATAGGTTTTTGCGTCTCCCATAGAGGGTTTGCCCAGGCCAAGGCTCTGTCAGAAAGCAAAGAAATCACAAAGTCTACTTTGCATCTGTCTGTGGGAAATACCTGGGGCAGCATCTCAAAGAATATACCAACCTGGTTGAAAAACCCTCTGCATTGAACTGGATCACCCCCATATCTCTGGGGAAGCAGAGCAGAACCAGACATACCCCTTATAGAGGTAGTATTTGAGGCGTGTGCCTGCACAGAGACTGGAGCATCAGCAGGAGCGGCCTGCAACACAGGTTGTGCCGGAACGGCCACCGTAGGAGAAATCAGGTGAGCAGTGTGATTCAGGAGCATCTATAACGCTATGGCAATCTGATCCATGTGATGATCCTGCTTATCCAATCTGGAAAAAATATTGCTCTGAGAAGGGAGAGCTCAGCCCAACCCTGACAGTTGGAGGCAAAAGCAAAAGAACAGAAGCACAACCAGGAGCCTCAATGGAAGCATGATCAGCGCATGTGTCAGGATTGAGTTTACATACTGGTGGCACTGTGCTGCTCTGGGCTGTATGCTGCAGCTCCAGTGTCCACCAGCAGGTGTCTCCCAAGTGCCAGCAAGCTGAAACAATCAGCCACGCCTGGGTTCAGCCATCAGATGGCTATTTTAGACTGTTCCTCCCTTTCCCCAGTGCGTGACGATTCCGATCACCTCCTTGTACCAGAGATCCTGTTCCAGCCTGCACCCCTCTGCCTTGCTCTTCTCCTCCTCTGCCTTGCTGCTGCTCCCTGTCTAGTACACTGTCTTGATCCCTTTTGCCTTGCATCCCTGCTTTCCCTTTACCCTTGTCAGTTTATTGTAGATATTGTATATAGTCAGTAGTTTAGTTCCTTTGTCAGTAGTTAGGTTTATTAGTTATTCTTGTTTTGTGCATTGGGGGATTGGTTCTTGTTTTTGTCTTTGAGGTTTGTTTTGCTTGCTGTTTGCTGTGTATGTTTTTTGGTGTGTGTTTCACTGTAAATAAATGTCACCTTAAAGTTATATACTTTGTTTGCTCTCAGTGTCCTTGTGTAGCTACGTGTCTGGTCTTCCTAGCTGCAGAAACCTGACAGCATGAACAGATAATATAACTTCTTCTGATTGGCTGTTGCAGTTTGGAGGGATATACAGATGTGCTGTTGTGCACAAGTGTTTTCACCTCCATGTGATCAGGTGCTAAGCTGGAGGTTATGGCATGGCAACTTTTATCTTGGAAATTACCCAAGTGTCCGCAAAAGCCGGTACCACTAATTTTGTATAAGGGACTTTACTTTTGAGCCTTGCATTATGCTGCTTTCGAGATCAAGATGTCCTCCATCCATTATGCCCTGTGTGTAAGACAGTATCTATCCTGGTGAATCCTAGGGCCCATTGCCTTGAGTTAGGTTGAGCCTGTGTGTGGGGGACTCACTGAATGGAGTGGTTTACCTATGGCTACTTGGAGTCCCGGGATCAAACTGAGTTGGAGCCAACATTAGCAGATGTACAATTCATCATGGAGCCGGAGTTCCTTTTTTCTGGAGAGATTGTGACTGCTGCAGCGGTAGCTTCCTCAGTGAATGATGTGATACCTGTCAAGTTAAGCCCTGTTCTCACTGTGTTGGTTTCTCCGCTTGTGCCACTTGTTACTGCAGATTGGGGTGATCACCTTTCACCCGTGGACAGTAATGAAAAAACGGTGGACTTAACTGAATCTCCTACTCACACAGCATGGCAGAAGAGTCCCGCTATTCTGTCATGGGAGATTACTAGAGGGCATCAAATGTTTATTTCTCTTCTGGTGGGCATGTGGGAAAAGACTTACCTGCTTAGCCTGGTTGCTGCGTTACCTGAACCGAGTTGTTGAATCGATATGGACTGGAGTTCCCCTACTTGCCGGAAGCTTTGTTTTGCTCTATCAAGGCATAGTGCCAGGACTATGCTTTTAGAGAACTGGGGAACAAAGAGTAAAGTTACAGTTAACCTTGAGGTTATTAAGTAAAGAGGGATAAGAATGAGGAGCAGCCAGTTCGGTAGTGGAAGCGGTGGTGACTGGTGACAGAGGTTCCACAGGTGGGACCTGGAGTACACCACCAAGTTGCTGGGTCCTTATCTTATGGTCATCTGCGGAACAGAACCCTCCTAGGGACTGGGCCTGGAACCACGTGTGTGCAAGGCCTCGCAAAGTAAGTGTGGTGGCTTCTCTCCTTGCCTTCAGGGCTGGACATAAGTAAGGAGCAAAATGTGTTGTGAAAAGCTGATGGAGGACACTGACAGGTGTATAAGACATTATCCTTCTGTATGTGGGGCCATGAGAAGTAATCTGGCCTCTGCCCATAATGTGGCACTAACCCTTATGTGAAACAATATAAATCTAAGAGCATGCAGTTTCCCTATACAGCTCACAAACTAACACTTTCAAAAAGAGGCCATCAGTGACAGCCCCTGTATTTATCTTGTGATGTTAATTTTAATTCAATGCTAAAAGAATTCATAAAACAGGTACCTGTCTTGGAGTCAACATGATATTCTATTTTGGTGAAGATCACATAACAAAATGTCAAGCCATTAGAGTCTCCAATGGGATCCATGGGCAGCACTGCCTGTATTAAAGGTGGGTATTTTTAGAGTTATATGTTGGATTTAAGATAGGTGGTCAACAGGTATTTGGAGGCAGAGTTTTATTTTTTTGTCATGTCTGCTTAACCTACTTAGTCCTACTGTTGTGTAAAATGGACCTGCATAGTAGAGAGATACACACTCTGTGGATATATAACGCAAAGGGATACGCCCCCTTCTTCTCTGTTTGCATAGCTGGGATGATCTGGCTTACTATATATAATGTAATAAAATACAGAAAACTCAAATCTATAGACTTAACATGTCAAATAATACTGACCAGGAACATTAAATTTTCTATTATTATGTTTGTGCATATCTTTTGTATATTTAAATTTATGCTCAGCAGAGGCTAAGTTCACTTAAAAAAGGTGATTTCCTTAATCGTCCCATTCAGAAGCATGTTCAGCGTTAATAACATAATGATATTTTACAAGCGGATGCCACTGAAAGTCTGCCCACTGTGTCCGCCACGTTCCGCAGACTGACAAATGATTTTGACCTCCTGAGGCTCCAGTGCCAGTCACATTCCACAGCCGTCACCACAATCTTTAATCAGCCAAAAAGAATGAAAGACAAACAAGGAGGATACAGGTAATTGGGATGGAAATGAAGAGAACAGCAGAGAATGTTAATTAACAACATATCTTTACAATCACAAGGGGCATCTGGAAGGACATCGCAAGGAGATCATCTCATCTTTCTCTGAGTTTGGTTCTACATCAATTTTGCATGTGGGCCTTAATGAGCAGTGGGAAAAGTTACATTTTTCAGTAAACTCTAAGTTTTATGTTCCGCTTAAAACAGACCTAGCATCAGATATATTTTTTTACATTTAGTGCATGCATGCTACATAATGTGTAAATGTAACACTTCCAGGTATCCATTACCTCTCACAGAGATCACAGTACTCCCCCTAACAATGCCTTCATCTGCTCTTCCCCCCAGAAGGATGGAACCATCTTTGTTCAGGCATCATCCAGGTTCATCATCATCTTCTGAGACCTGTGTAGTGAAGAAGATACTGAGAAAATGCTTCCTCCTGCCTGTAGATCAATGACATCATCTTAGCTTTAGTAAAATCACTGGATTGGAGCTCAAGCTTGTAAGTTGTTGCTACATATTGTGGCATGTCAGGAATTATTTCATTGTATTGAGAATTGTAAACGTGAGCTTGCCATACACTGATCGAAATTCGGCCGGTTGAGGAGGGACCAGCCAAATTTCGATCAGTGTGTAGCTCAGTAGCTGGACCCACCCAAAAATGTTGATATCAAAGGCACATGCTTGAAATTTTTTCTCGATAAGTGGCTACAGCCAATCTTCTGCAGCCGCTGATCAGTGTCTTCTGACAGTGGTGGATGCTGCTGTCAGAATACAATGTCCCCGCAGGGGGGATTCCTCCATCCGCCTAGTTTGTATGGATGGAGGAATGAAGAACAGTGTAAGGCCAGTTTTACTTAGTTACATAGTTAGGTTTAAAAAACACACAAGTCCATCCAGTTCAACCAAAAAATAAATAAATAAAAACAGAAAAATACAATCCTTTACCCACAGTTGATCCAGAGAGAGGCAAAAATTCCTTCCTGATCCCCCAAGAGGCAATCGGATTCACCCCGGATCAACTTTACCTAAAAATGTTAGTACCCAGTTATATTATTTACATTAAGGGAAGAATACAGGCCTTTTTTAAAGCAATCTACCATGCTGGCCAAAACCACCTTTGAAGGGAGTCTATTCCACATTTTCACAGCTCTAACTGTGAAGAAACCTTTCCGTATTTGGAGAAGAAATCTTTTTTCCTCTAGACGTAAGGAGTGCCCCCTGTCCTTTGTGATGACCTTAAAGTAAATAACTCAACACAAAGTTCACTATATTGATCTCTTATGTATTTGTACATGTTGATCATATCCCCCCTTAATCTTCTCTTCTCAAGAGAGAATAAATTCAGGTCATCTAATCTTTCCTCATAGCTGAGCTCCTACATGCCTCTTGTTAGTTTGGTTGCCCTTCTCTGCATCTTCTCCAATTCCCCGATTTCCTTTTTGAGAACTGATGCCCAAAACTGAACTGCATATTCCAGATGAGGTCTTACTAATGATTTGTACAGGGGCAAAATGATGCCTCTATCTCTGGAGTCCATACCTCTCTTAATACAAGAAAGGATTTCGCTTGCTTTGGAAACCGCAGCTTGGCATTGCATGCCATTATTAAACTTATGATCTACCAAAACCCCCAAATCCTTCACTACTATTGATTCCCCCAGTTGTACTCCCCCTAGTATGTACGATGCATGTATATTCTTAGCCCCCAAATGTATAACTTTACATTTATCAATATTAAACCTCATTTGCCACATAGTCACCCAATTAGACAGTGCATTGAGGTCTGCTTGTAGGTTGGAGACATCCTGTAAGGACGTTATTCCAATGCATAGATTGGTGTCATCTGCAAACACTGAAATGGTACTTTTAATCCCAGACCCTATATCATTTAAAAATGTATTGAAAAGTAAGGGTCCCAACACTGAACCTTGGGGTACACCATTGATAATCTTAGACCATTCAGAGTAAGAATCATTAATCACTACTCTCTGATGGATGCCAGGTGCTTTATCTACCTTTATTCTGTCTAAATACTTCTGGACCATTTCACTTTTACATAGTTACATAGTTAGTCAGGTTGAAAAAAGACACAAGTCCATCTAGTTCAACCAAATAAAAAAAAACATTTTTATATATATATATATATATATACACATACACAACCAAATAATCCCATATACAATCCTTCACCCACAGTTGATCCAGAGGAAGGCAAAAAACCCCAGCAAAGCTGGATCCAATTTGCTATAACGGGGGAAAAAAATTCCTTCCTGATTCCCCGAGAGGCAATCGGATTCACCCTGGATCAACTCTACCTAAAAATGTTAGTACCCAGTTATATTATTTACATTAAGGAAAGAATCCAGGCCTTTTTTAAAGCAATCAACCGTGCTGGCCAAAACCACCTCTGGAGGGAGTCTATTCCACATTTTCACAGCTCTTACTGTGAAGAAACCTTTCCGTATTTGTAGATGAAATCTTTTTTCTAATCTTTTGAGCCATTGTGGATCATTTGGGGCTGTGTCACTACCACCCCATTATGGATATGAGCTCCCCCATGCTCCTTTGTATACACAGAGCTGAAGAATGTATTTAATACATTTGCCTTCTCTTTGTCCCCAGTCGCGCACTCTAGATTATTTTGTAAAGGGCCTACATGCTCAGACTTGACCTTTTTACCATTAATATATTTGAAGAATTTTTGGGGGTTTGTCCTACTATCTTTTTCAATCTGTCGTTCATTTTGAATTTTTGCGTCCTTAATTTCCTTTTTACATATTCTGTTATATTCTTTGTAGCATTTAAAAGATGATAGTGTTCCCTCATTTTTATATTTTTTACTTAAAGGTCAATGGCTTTTCCATTGTAGTTAGGACCTCCATAGCTTCAGAGTTTAGGTACAAAGATATTTTCGGGGGTCCTCTCACTGTTTGTGGTGCTGCGCAAAATTGTTATCTGTCATTGCTTGTTACTATTGCTAGTCCATGTGTTACTTTGTGATGAGTATTTCCCAAAATAAATCCTCTTTCTTTGGCCTTGGTGTGTCAAGTGTGGCATTACGAGAAGGGTTGTTTTCATCTGCAATCAGGAGACCCATCCATCAGCGGCTCTTTTGGGAGTAAGCGCTACATAATAATAAAAGGTAGAGTTTTTTTTTTTAAATTTACAGTGTTGCTGTATATTGAGACTAGTAATAAGTGCCTTCAGTGAAATTTGTAAAATTTGCCTCTAACTGACCCCAAAGCATTTTGATGAAAACGTCTTAAGTGACAGTAATCATCCCAAAATTGCTTTGGGATTGATCTCCCAGAATTGTTGCTGTTGATTTGGTTTGCAAACAGTCACAAATCTTGACATTCGTTACCTTTGCAGTGAATCATATTAAGGTCTAAGGAGGGGGAATGTTGTTATTTCATTCTGGCCATTTGTACAGCTAATAAGCAAGCTAGTGCCAAACAAATGCATTGGAAACTGGGCATTGCCATGGTGGACGTGTGCCTATGTCAAAATCAAAACAGTATTTTTCCTTACACAGAGTTGTTAACTTTACTTAACAGCACCAACTGAGTCTACTAAATTTGGTATATTTGGGCTACATTCACACAGGCGCACATGGGCGGCCAGGGGCAGCCACTGGCAAGAATTGCTGGATTCTTGCTGGCAGTTCTAAATGCTTCAGGCACACAGTGTGCATGAACAGCAGCAGCTGTCAGATTTGTACTCTGTACAAATCAATGGGTGGTGCTGCTGCTGTTCACATGTAACTGCTCATCTGAGTGGTTACATGCGAACAGAGCCTCCAACCAACCCTGGATGCTGACAGTGTGCATCCAGGAACAGCGTATCTGCTAAGATTCTGGCCGCAGATAATTGACCATATTGTGGCATTAGCACAAAGTGCAGCTGTGTACAGAGCTGACCACCTCTGAACGCAGCAAACTTTGTGCCCCTATCTCCGATGTGAATGTAGCCTTAGCCTTAAAAAAATCCCCATGTTTTGATCCACTAGAATATAAGAATGCATGCTTGTCCAATCTGATCCGAATAGAGAATTGCACAGTTCAAAGCCTGGATGGATAACTTTCACACTGAGCCAACTTTCCTTTCCATCGTGCAGCATCTGTAATAGTCTTTCTTACAGTGTTCCCAGGAAAACTCTGCAAATTTTACATTTTAAACATAAAATGATACCATAAACACACTAAAACCTCTTCTTATTGCCACGCTTGGATAAAAATGCAATTCTAGAAGCATTAAACCTCCATTTCATTTCTGTAATGCTTTTTTATGGAATATTACACAGAAGCCTAAATTGTAACCACAAATTATTTAAATTGTGACGACTTTTATTGCTAGCTTAAAAAATATGAAGCAGATTGAAATAACAGTCAATGGCAGGATGTTTCATAGGTGATAAATCCAGCGGCAGACACCTGAGCAAGTCATATAGGTGCATAGCTTAGCTTTGGTTGTGTCATTTTTATTAAGATAAGAACTTAGGCAAATTTATAAAATGACTCTTTAGTTCAGTCATATATTCCTTCAAAAGCTATTAAAATGTATAATTTTTTTCAGTTCTGAGCAGAGCAAAAGCTCTGAAACGTGTCAGTGCCTCTGTAGGGAGTAAAAACCTGAACAGAGGAAGAGACTTTTGCCGTTTTCCTCCTAAAAGTAAAAACCTCTTGTAAAGCAGATTTTGTTTCGTTATGGATAGAGTATGGTTTTGCTATCTGTGTTCCATTGGGGGATTTTCCTTCACTTCCTGTCCATTAGACAAAATAGGAAGTGAGAAGAAATTCCTTCAAAGTGAGGGACTCTTTGGTTGTCACCAGAACTATTGTCTCCATGGAAGATTTCCTCCCCTATACCTGTTGTGGTGACAACCCAAAATTTGGGATTTTCTTTCACTTTCAATTGTGGTGATGGTGATAAACAGGACAAAACTAAAAATGATTTCCTTTAGTAGTGCAAGGGAAGGCTAGAACCCTTGTCAGATATTTATGTCTTTGTCCCAGTTGTAGTCCCTCACTTCCTGTCTACTAAAATCACTTGTCAGCTGGATAGGAAGTGAATCCAGGGAAGTGACCCTGGATAGCATTGAAAACCAGGCAGGCGTTGCCACCCCTCTGCATGCCACCCACAACTAATAAAACATTTTGGCTGGACATACACTTCAAATTGACTTTGAACATTAAAATGGTTGGTAACCCTCAGTAATTTAATCAGAACAAAGCACATATATCTGTAGTGTTTACTTGTCTCTATCCAAAGTTCTAAGTTGTCGTTTCTCTCAGGTGCTTTGTTCCTCTGTTATCAGTCACTTCTGCAAAGTTTTCCCAATACATGAGATAAAATTTGTGATGGGGAGGGAGCTCAGCACGGAGCTTATCTATGCAGAACACAGTTCTGTATCCTAGCTTTGCTCCTGATTGCTGTGTGGAGGGGGGGTGTGTGCCTTTCCTCCAATCAGCTCTCACACTGTGTGTTAGAAGACGTGCGGAGGGTTAATAGCATGTAGGTGTGGTTTCCTCTGGTTCTTAGAGGAGCAGCTCTATTTAAACTTCCTGCTTCCTGTAGCAGATGCTGTCGGATCGTTAGTCCTCGTTTCGATCCTATGTCTTGACACAAGACGTATCTATTCGAGGCACGACTCGAGGGAGGGGTAGTGTTTAAAATAGAGTACATAACCCTTTTGAAACGTCTTCACTGACTATTGTCTCCTTGTTTCGTGGACTCTCTTTGCTGTTGAATCTTGAAACCTATCTCTGTTCATTTGTGATGTCTATATACACGAAACAAGACTAATTTAATGACTCCCA
>BLSH010232194.1:16970-80054 GCA_018402905.1 Glandirana rugosa
CGCCCCCCCCCCCCCCCCAACATCAAAACCTTGTAGGACCTTGCAGAGTTAGGCCTCTTTTACACAGTTGAACCAATCATGTCCATCTATCTATTTTTCAGACAGACTTGATCAAATGGTTCATGTATTCCTATAGACTGGTGAATGTGTCAGTTTGCACCTGCCTACCTCCAATCCGGTCTGCTAGAAAACAAGAGCATCCGTTTTCTTTCATGGGATCAGAGTTAAGTTCTAAATGAAAGCTGTTTTTTTTTTTTTTTTTTGTTTTATTTAAAAAAAAAAAGAAAAAAAAAAAAAGGTGCATACATGAGTCAATAGGCACAGTGGAAAATATATTCTAGTCCTTTGGCACAAAGTGAATACTAAGCTGAGCTGTTCTGCGTCCTTGACATTGTTTTTTCAACCGTACAAAAAAAGAAAGAAACCGAAGATAAAGTAAGCACTACTGACATGGTAACATCACGTGGCAAGAGTACCATAGGAATGTCAGATTGGGGTACACACATCAATATCACTTAGGAGGTGTGCTGTAAAGGGTGCAGCCTTCTCAATCTCTCTACAACTGCACAGTATGCTCATTATGTATGGCCGCAGAGTATGTAACCTGTCACACCTGCAGGAGTCTATGCCAGCTGGTCCTTTACACCTGACCACCCATAGAGCAGAGTGGAAGTGGACCTGTCATCCACCCTCTCTGCTCTGATCCGCGCACAGATCCCCTACTGAGGAAAGCCGATCTGCCTTGTTTGAAATGGGGCCCCCAGCAAGAAATACCTGCCAATCTGTACTCCCACCTAGGTAACCTGTTCCTTTATTGGCCCATCCTCTACCGTCTCCTAAACCCCCAGCTACCATACATCTTACAGTCTGCAGACAAGTGGGGCTTATGCCCATGATTTTCCCTGTATTTACCCCCCAGACTCATGACCATCTCCCCTCCCCCTTACTAGGCTGTAAGGTTTGAAGAAAACACGGATGCACTTGAGTTTAAAAAGTTGCTTTAGTGAGATGATGTGAGAATGTATTTTTTACATTTTATTTTGCCAACTTTTTCCAGCTTTGACTGTTTTCCTTAGGGTTCTTTCAGACAGGAGGTAAGCCTGCCGTTCTCTGAAAAGTGATCCATGGTGGATCAGAGGGCGGTATAAGCAGCGGCTGCCAGGTGGTCGGGAGGCGCTGTTGTGTTTTTGTTTTGTTTTTTTCTCTTTTGTGAATTGCTGAATAGCAATTTTACATTGCGGGACCTCTCCGCAACGGCAAGCCAAGCGTTTGGTTTGTGGTTGCGGTTTGGCCCCATTGATCTCAGTGGGCAAGTTTTTCAGGCTGTGCTTGTTATACGCTAAAGCCTGAGTTAAAGTGTTGCTAAACCCAGTAATATGAAAATAGTTAATCTTCCCTCTCACAGTGCCCACAGCTTATAAATCTTTTTACTTTAAAATACTGCCACTATATACCTTTTTTGGATGATCTGTATACCATGGTTCCCTGATAATCTGCACAGTTTGTCCATAGCTGTGTTTTCAAGGAGGAGATTTCCACTACAGCCTCTATACACGCCCACATGTGTGATGTCAGTATCATGTGACCTGAACAGTTCAACTGAAACAGGAAATGTACTCTCCAGCATAAGAGACCAAACTGAGCATGTGCAGCTTTACCACCCTGCTGTGTATTATATGGACTTGCTCAGATCGACAGTGCAGGAGGGAAGAATCTATGCATACAGGATAAAACAGCCTTTTTACACAATGCAGAGGATTAATCCTTTGGATCCACAGTGAGTATAACAAGCATGCTTTACTGCATATAAACTCTGATTTTACTGTTGTGGGTTTGGTAACACTTTAAAATGCAGCTTGGCCTCCTGTTTCTACCCCCCCCCCCCCCCCCTGCTATCCAAGTGAGAGGCCTTACAAGTGATATGTACTGTACCCAGTGTGTTTCTTTATGTAACAGTTCTTTGCACTTTACTGGAAATCTCTTTTCAATAATGTTAAAGAAAAAAAAAAAAGTTTCCTTAGCACTTTTTATTTGGCTCAGTAATCATGCAGAACAAAATCTGTCACTTGGATTGTGGGAACGGACCCAAGATTCATGCAAACAAAAATGCTCATTAATTATTACATAACTACTTCAGCAACTGTCTTCCTATGTTCGCTGTGCTATACATATCTTATACTGCTGACATCTCTATTGTACATTCATATCATGAAGACAATTCAGCATTGATCTTCTTAAATATAGAAAAATGTAAAGTAATGCACTTAGGAGCCAACAATATGCATGCACGTTACACGGGAGTACGAAAGATGAAAAAGGATCTGGGTGTCTTTGTAGATCAGATCGGCAATAACATACAATGCCAAGATGGCAGCAAACAAGGTTGGCAGACTACTAGCATACATTAAAAGGTATTTACTGAAGAGATAAGACTATAAAACTGCATACACACTGTACAATTTTCTGTAGATTTTTTTCCTTTAGATTTACCAAAGACATATAATATGAGGTCAAACCTTAAGCGTTTCAATTTGTATGTAATCAGGCAGGACCTTAAGGCCCGTACACACGGTACAATTATCGGCCGAAAACCGTCGTACAATAATCCGACCATTAGTACGCTCCATTTGACAGCCGATTTTGAATTATTGTCCAACAGAAGTTGTATGTGAAGACTAGAAAATGTTTCTCTGCTGACAAGGCGTCGTCCAATTTTTGGCTCGTGTGTACAAAAGTTGGACAAACAAAAGTTGGAAGTACAAGCACGCATGCTCGGAATCCAGGAAGTGTTCGGTCGTGTAAACCTGCGTCCATAATTCACATTCTCCTGAACTTCCTCTTTATATGCTCCTAACACATCACTACGTTTGGCTTTGTTGAATGATAATTTGATTACCGTCAGTACTCCAGACAAAATCACGGACAGCCAATTTTGAGAAAAGTTGGATGTGCGGCTGTATGACAATCGCATCGCGTGTACAAGTCTTTACACTAAGTGGTTTTGGTAAATCTAAAGGAAATCTGACCACAAAAGTTGCATAGTGTGAATGGGGTCTAAAGCCCCGTACACACGGTGCGACGGTCGTATGAAAACAGTCGTATGACCGTTTGTAGGATCATCCGACTGTTAGTACGCAAGATTAGAACAGCCGACGTACGACGGTCGTACAACAGAAGTTGGGTGAGCAAACTGGATTGGTTGAACAACAAGTGGTCTTACGACTGTTGTACCGTGTGTACAGAGAAGTTGGTCCAACAAGTTGTGCATGCTCAGAAGTCAGGAACGCTCGGAAGTGTCCGTTCGTGTAAACTTGCATTTCTAATTCACAAATCACATTCACCTGAACTTTCTCTTTATACACTCGTAACACGTCACTACGTTGTACGATCGCTTAGTGCATGTCAGTACGCGAGATACAACAGCCTACATACGATTTGGTCGTACGACCGTCGCACCGTGTGTACGAGGCTTTACTCTTCCACTTTACTGAACTCTGGTTTAGTCACATCTTGAGTGCCATCCAGTGCTGGTCACTAGTCCTCAGAAAGGATGTGCTTGAACTGGAGAGAGTCACACGGCCACAAAATGAAATTGGACTAGAGGCCGCTTAATCCTAAACTACGTAAAGGGTTCTCTTACTCTTAGAGCAGTAAGGATGTGGAACTTCCTTCCACTGTCGGTGGTGTCAGTAGTGAGTGTAAATAAATTCAAAAACCTTTTTAGATTTCTTAGAAAACACAATGTACAGGTATATTGAAAATGGTAGTGACATAAACACACACACACACACACTCAGGTTGAACTGAATGAACTGGGGTCTTTATTCAATCTTGCCAACTACAGTATGTAACCAACAGGCTCACATTTTGCTAGTTTCAATAAAAAAGAGACCCAGGAAAGTTTATAAACCATTTATTAGAAGACAGGACAGGGGTATGAAGGCACGCCTAAAGCTTGTTCTAAATAACATACAGTATGATGATAGTAGATAACTGTAGAAGTAATGCTGACAAAAAAGCACTTTGAAACATTAATGCTTTTATACCTGCTTACAGAAGTCATTACAGAAGACCCTTCAGCTGGTCCAGGCTATGAATTATCTTGCCTTTAATTCCAGTATTGGAAAGCTACATTCTTAGACATGTAGGCCCTGTCCACAAAGATGGCTGCCTTTTAAAGAGCACATGACCACCTAAATGTCTCTGATTTTAATGGATTATTTGATCTGAATGGATTATTTTGCTGAAGGCAAATTCTTCACACAATACATTTGTGTACCTCATTAATTCTGTGGACTTTTTTTGTGGACAATGACATGGGTAGGGCTTTAAAGGGGTAGTTACCTACATTATACAAGAGTGGGGTGAGTTCGATTGAGTCCTAAAAGTGTCCTAGTGCAGTGGTTCTCAACCTCGGTCCGTAAGTACCCCCAACAGGCCATGTTTGCATGTTTTCCTTTATCTTGCACAGGTGCTTTAAATCAGAGTCAATGGCTTGGTATTTTTGAACTGCTATTTTACCTAAGAGAAATTCCCAAAACATGGCCTGTTGGGGGTACTTGAGGACTGTGGTTGAGAACCTCTGCCCTAGTGTGTTGTGAAATCATGAATTATAATTTAGTGTCGCATATACTGACTGCAATCACCATGCAAGGAACGTTCCCCATTACAATTGCTATTAAACAACAAAAACATCTGATCGTTTTTAACATTAAATACAAAAATAAATTACACAGCTTGATCATAAATATTAAATAAAATATAATAATATGGGGATTTAAATAAATAGTATAAATAGAGTTAGGGAGTAAGGACCGTGCAGAATTCGTATCTGGCATAATGTTAGAAATATAATTTTTTGTGTTTTTGGGCCCAGCTATTGTAAATCATTAGATGTTGAGTAGTTTAGAGAATACTTTTATGCAGGTATGTACTTCTGTTTAACAGAAATATCCTTTTAGCTTATGACCCATCCATGTAGTAACATAGGGGGTCCCATTTTCCCACAGTGCTAAGGTTATAGGTTGTCTTATTGAGACATGTCTGTCCTCAGAGTTGAGCACAAGATTTGCTCATAGTAGAAAGTATTCATTATTACACAATGAAGAAGACCTTAGTTTTGCTATTAACTTCCATGGATTGGGCTGTGTATGAGGTACCCCTACTGAGACTTGGATCTGCATTTAAAGATTTCCCATGCAGCAACACCTCCTGGTTGAACTCCATATTGCAGAGCAGCAAAAATTATATTGGTTTTAGAAATCATCATATCTGATTGGGTAAACGATCTTCTACCAAGCCCTGCAAGCAGAAGGGGCCCATCCATTGAGGGCCGTCCCCACAATCATGCTGCCACCCCCCCATCCATGCGTCTGGCCCCTTGCAGGACGCCAGACGCATTAATTCATATGGCGGGGGGGTGTTTTTTGAAGTACTGATTAGAGCCAGAGGCTTTACTAGGCTTCAAAACAGGGTGGGCTCGGGGTGCAGAGCATTGCGTCCGGAGCCCTCCCAGGTGTGTTGCAATAGCGAATGAATATTCGGTATTGTAACACTGATTCTCCTCTCGGCCAATCAGGAAGTGGGTCTGAGACCTGTCACCCAATTGGCTGAAAGGACAGGCAATCCTATTGGATGCCTAGGAGGAGCGGAGGAGACGCATGGGGGAAGCAAGGAGGAGAAGACACAGGAGCCACTGCCTGATGCCCGCTGCTGTCCAGATGCCCAATGCCTGGTCGCCCGCCACCTGGATGCGGTAAGTGCCAGAGGACCGACCAGCAGACAGTGAGTGGGGGGGGTGTTTGAGGGGCTGCCGGCTGCGCGGGGGGGGGGGGGTGTTGTGGTTGTTTGCCGCCCCCTCCCCAAAAAAAAAAAACACACCAGCCGCCACTGACTCTGAGTAGCATGAGGGGAACATGTTGTTTCCTTAAGAGTAAAATTCAGGAATAAATAGGTTTTGAACAACTAATAATGAAAAAAATGTTAAAAGCTAAAAAGGATCTGATCTTTGAAATAAATATGCACAAAGTTAAATATTTATGAAAAATAGGGAATCCTTTCCCAATGCTAGTATTCCTCCTCACTCACTAGTGTAGCATAGCCAATGCCATGCAATTATTTTCTCAGTCATTCTCTTTTGAATACATCTGGCCTTGCAGGGTAATAATAAGTGACCCCCCACTGAATTAAATATCGGTTCAATTAATTATAACAAAATATTTTTAAAAAAACTGTTAATTTTGGGGAACGGTAGCATGTGGCATTGTATATGGCTTCTGTGATCTCACATGATCAACAATGACAAAATAATTCATGAAACTGTTCCTTGCTGTCATGCCTCCTATATAGGATCTGGTACATTTGTTCATCGAAGGTAGGAAGGTCAATTCATTTTAAATATATATTGCAGGTTGTACTGGGATAAGCTATGTCTGTAATGTACTTTTTCACTTTGTCACAGTGGCCCTATTTTTCTTTTCCTTTTTTTTTTTTTCTTTAGAAGAGGTATGGAAAAAAACAGGAAATCAGAAATGAAGACCGGTTTATGATGATATGCTTTAGAATATTTTCCCATGTGCTGTTCATATGTCTGTGTTTTCATAATATACATTTTAATAATAGGTTAAATAAGCTGAACAAAGAATTACATTTTGGCCCAGTATTATCTGCCAATATGATCATCAAAGTGGAATATCACTTTACTAGCAGCTAGGTCCTTGGTTGCAGGGCCACGACGAGGGGTGGGCAGGAGGGACGGCTGTCCTGGGCACTGTGAGATGGGGGTGGCAAGGCGCCCTGAGGAGATTGGTGTTGGGAGGGGAAATTTTGGAGGGCGTCAAGGGGTAAGAATTGTTCTAATAGGGGAAATTTGGGAAGTGTGCTAGGAGTGGGGATTTAGGGGGATTTGTGTTTGTATGGGGAAGAGGATTTGTGCTAGGTGCGGAGATTTGAGGGGTTTGTGCTAGAAGAGGTGATATGGTAGAGGGGGTAGGGGAATTGTACTAAGAGGGAATTTTTTTGGGAGGGGGGGGATTTGTGCTAGGAGGGGACATTTTTTTGAGGGGGGGGGATTTGTGCTAGGAGAGGGATTGGGTGGGAATTTGTACTGGAAGTGGGATTTGGAGTGGGGGTGATTTATTTTTTTGGGGGGTGCATTTGTGCTGGGGGAATTTGTGCCTGAAGGGAAGATTTCAGCAAGGGGACTGATTTGTACTTGGAGGAATTAGGGGGTAAGACTAGTGCTCAAATTTTTTGGGGGGTGGAATTTTTGCTGACACATAATGTTCATACATTTGGGGGGGGGGGTGGCAGTTTGGCATGTTCACCCTGGACTCTAGATGACCTTGTCCTGGCACTGCTTGGTTGCAATTTAAAATTGACACAAATTTAAGTGTATGTGTAGTTTTTTTTTGCTTTGGCTACAGTAGGGAAGGTTAAAACCTGGCAGTTTATTGTATGCTGTGTCTATTTGGGGAGATTTCCTTTTATGTCTTGCTGCATCTTATCTCTACGGAAATTCCCCTCTTAGACAGTTACCACCAGACTGTGTATCCCTATTGGAAGATTATAGAATGGAATGAACCCCTAGGATGGAACTTGTAGGGCACTGAACGCATGTATATTCCATAGGGATGTGGCACATTAAAGTGGTTGCAAACTCTTTACAACCACTTTAAACTACAGGTAAGCCTATAATTAGGCTGCGCGGTTTAGGAAATATACAGTGTAGATGCATGTTCCGACATCACCTGCACATGCGCAGAGAAGAAACGGGCCGCCGTGCCGTTTCTTCACTGTGATCGTGCCGTAATTGGCGGCTCCCGCGCACATGCGCAGGAGTGACGTCACGCGACTCTGGCCAGTCACAGCTGCGGAGTCCGCAGCACTGAAAGGAAGAGGGGTGAAGATGGACGCTTCCTACTGCGGGGACAGCGCGGGCATTGATTGCAGGTATGTGGCACATAATAGGCTAGTATGCGATGCATACTAGCCTATTATGCTTTTACGTTGCAGGGTAATAAAGAGGATGTAAAACCCATCAGGGTTTACTTCCTCTTTAAGGAGTGACAATCAGCAATCTCCCTTACATCCCTATTGGAAGATTTTTCTTTTCTGGTGAGAACTGTAACATTTTTGAGTGACAATGGCCACCAGGACAAATGGAGAGGGTGAATCTACCCAGAGTTCAAGAGATAGCATTAAAAGGTTGACAGAGGGTCTGGGTGGCACAGTGGTGTAGTGGTTAGCACTTTTGCCTAGCAGCAAAAGGGTCGCTAGTTTGAATCCAAACCATGACACTACCTTCTTGGAGTTTGCATGTTCTCCCTGTGCCTGCGTGGGTTTCCTCCGGGTACTCCGGTTTCCGTCCACACTCAAGACATGATGGTAGGTGAATTGGATAGTGTCTAATTTGGCCTTAGTATGTGTATGTATGAATGTGAGTTTAGGACCTTAGAGTGTAAGCTCCTTGAAGGGCAGGGACTGATGTAAATGTACAATGTATATGTAAAGTGCTGCGTAAATTGACGGCGCTATATAAGTACCTGAAATAATAATAACTCTTCCAAAACAAACAAAAAAATTGGCTGTACTTTAGGAGATTAAGGCCCGTTAACCTGGGACATTGAGTCAAATTTAATGACTTCTCCACCTTTATGTTGACCTTTTGTAGTACTTTTTAATTGCCATAATTTGTAACAAGAATTTCAAGTACTATTTCTATAACCTCAAGCAAAACAGTTGTTTCGTTCTGGTAAGATAGGTTGAAATGATGTTTGATAAGGAAGATATAAGAACAGTAATTTGTAAAAACTACAATATAACTTTTTTCTTATCATTAGGGCATAGCCTCTGGACTTGGCATAGTAATTATTTAAAAGCAGAATAGTTTGCTTAAGACAATGCCCATAACTTATACCAGATGGTGATCGTAGCTGTAGACATAAGTAGCCTACAAAAGTTTAACAGCACCCAATTATAATCCCACTTCCAATCTGGAAGGAGTCTTAAAATGACAGATGAATGGATGATGATCGTCACAAGTCGATGAAGGGTGCTGGGTTAGCAGAGAGACACATTAGAGGACATGGCCACTCGACTCCGAAGATGTTTGGCAAAATCCACTTGTGTCTGAGAGAGAACCTGGTTGATGATAGACTTGGGTAGCCACCCCTAGGAGAAAGAAATCAAACATGACATGAAGTAAGAATTCGAAACAAGACCAACAGGATACATTTGAGGCATGTATAGTACGTTATGGGTGTCAAGTAGTGCCTATTTGCAAAATCATTTCTTATTTTCATTAAAATCTATTTTGTCCCATTCCCCTATTTTCTTCAACCTGCCAATTACCCATCAAACCCTTATGGCCCTTCATTTTTTGGATGGAAATTTTAACTTCAATGTATGTTGTAGGATGAAGGTCACGTGACCTGTAAACTGTAACTGCTTCTATATGATACTGTGGAAAATATGTGCTGCTAAGAACTCTGTATTTCATTTATAACATAAAAACAGTTTGATTCTCTTTGCCTAGTTTAATCTAGTAGTTCTCTTTGCCTAGTTTGGTCTAGTAGTTCTCTTTGCCTAGTTTGGTCTAGTAGTTCTCTTTGCCTAGTTTGGTCTAGTAGTTCTCTTTACCTAGTTTGGTCTAGTAGTTCTCTTTGCCTAGTTTGGTCTAGTAGTTCTCTTTGCCTAGTTTGGTCTAGTAGTTCTCTTTGCCTAGTTTGGTCTAGTAGTTCTCTTTGCCTTGTAGGTTTAAAGGCTGTGAAGTCTTCATATTGAGTTGTTCCCCATCCACTTATTTTTCCACTATTCCAGTTACATGTTGATTGAGTAGCCACATTTAATGGTGCAGGCAGCAAGTCAGGTTGTGTATGTTGCTCTACCTTAATAGTAGATGTGGTTAAGCTTTATCTGTTTATTTTGGATTTGGCCCAATTTAGGTGCTCCTATAGGTTTGTATAGGATCACACTTTACAGTGCATTGACAGTGTGGAGTAACTTATTATGATGTTATTTACTGTATTCTATATATTTGAAAATGTTTGCTTTTATAGTTGTGTTTTTATAGTTGAGTTGTCTTTGCTGGTTGGCATGATTGAGTGCTGGAGAATTTTTGTATTGTTCACAAAAAATAGATGCTGTTATGTCTGGCTTGCATCCCATTGGCATTTGTGGCCCTTCTGCTGTTATCAACCATCTAACACACACCTTTAAGTCAATACTGAGAAGCCAAGTTAGTTTAGTCTTTGATGGATCTTCAAGTACCGGATGTAGAACCATACACGTAGGCCCGTTCTCTGCCCTGGAATCAAGCACATTATACACAAGTTAGATACTTTACTTCTTGTTGTAGAATATAATCTAATATGCTGCATAATACCAGTGTATGTAGTGTTTTCACAGTACAAAAAGAAATATACATAAGACAGACACACAGATAAAGAGAAGCTTGATTGGTTTCTATTGTTCTTTGCCATACATTTAATAAACCCTAAAGGGGAATGCGAAGCCCAGGAAGGCCCCTGGCCCGGATGGACTGACCCCTGCCTACTATAAGACCTTTTTTGAGTCCTTGTCTGGCCCCTTAGTGGAAGCGCTTAACACTATCCCGCACGGGCAATCTTTCCCTGCGGACTCCCTGAGAGCCTACATATCCCTGATCCCTAAGGAGGGAAAGGATCCTCAACAATGTGGCAGTTACCGCCCCATTGCCCTCCTGAACACAGATCTGAAGCTGTTCGCGAGGGTTCTGGCAAACAGGCTGTTGCCGCACATACCGGGATTGATCCACCGTGACCAGGCAGGATTTGTCCCTCAACGAGAGGCGAGGGACAATACCATCCAGGTACTAAACCTGATACACGCGGCCAGATCGGAGCGGAGACCCTTGCTCTTACTCTCCACCGTCGCGGAGAAGGCCTTCGACCGGGTCAACTGGTCTTTTCTTAGAGCCACGTTGGAACATGTGGGCCTTAGCGCGTCGATGCTTGGATGGATCATGTCCCTCTACTCTGACCCCTCTGCAGCGATTAGGGTCAACGAGACCAGATCGGACTTTTTCGCCATTCGCAATGGAACCCAGCAGGGCTGCCCATTGTCTCCCCTTATATTTATTTTGACGCTCGAACCCTTTCTCTGTACTTTGAGGTCGGACCGGGAGATGAAGGGCTTTCGGAAGGGCTCTGGCTCACATAAGGTCGTTGCCTTTGTGGACCCGACACGTCCCTTCCGAGAGTTCTTCGGTTGCTGAGGGAGTATGGTTCATTGTCGCATTTTCAGATCAACATGGCCAAGTCCTCGGTCCTTAATATCACCGCTGACCAGGGCAGCATACCCTCTGCGTTGGGCTAATTCCTCTATACGCTATTTAGGGGTAGACATTACCAGCGACATAAAGGCCTTATACTCTGCAAACTTTGTACCTCTACTGGCCCGAGTAAAGACGGATTTACTCCGCTGGCATTCACTGGCGCTGACATGGTTTGGCAGATGTAGCGCCCTGAAGATGACTGTCCTCCCTAGAATGTTGTACATCATGCAGGCGTTACCCATCCGGCTCCCGTCCAGTTTCTTCAAGAGGGTTGAAGTCCTATTCCGTGAATTTGTATGGTCCCACCGCCAGCCCAGGATCCGGCTTACCATTCTTCACCTCCCAGACATGAGGGCGTATTACAGGGCGACTCACTTGGTTAGGCTGGTGGACTGGTTCTGCCATCCCGACGCCAAGCACTGGGTTGCCATGGAGCTGGAGGACTCAGCAGGCATGGCGAAAAGCTGGCCGTGGATCCGCTCCTCCCTTCCCCATGGAATAGCGGACCACCCAACTCTTGGGGGCACCCTGGCTGTTGCCAGGGAGGCCTTCAGGCACACCTCAGTCTCCCCATACCCATCGCCTATGATCCCGGTCTTGGACAACCCAGATTTTGAACCAGGCCTTCACAATCCAGCTTTCCAGCGGCTGTGGGAAGTAAACCGTACTTATGTCTCGGACTTCCTCAAAACTGATGGTTTCCTTTCTGATGTTGCGGGTCCAGCGTTGGTCAGTCCTCCCTTGGACTTTCTCAGTGGTCTCCAGCTCCAGGCCTTCTCGCGGAGGTCCCAGAGGACCCACGGGAGGCTCCAGACAGTTGACTACACTGGAGGCGATATGCCGCTCTGGGGAGCCCGTTCGCCACGGCCTCTCCTTACTATATACCTTGTTGACTCAGCCCCGAGCCGATTTTCAGCCACCATTCCTTCTTCAATGGGAAGAGGATCTGGGTGTTCAGTTGACTGCTGCAGAGAGAGAGAAAATACTGCACTTTGCCCATAAATCCTCCATAGCTACCAGGATTCAAGAATCCTGTTATAAAATTCTTACAAGATGGTACAGAGTGCCAACGGTTCTGCATCGGTTCTTCCCTCGGACTTCGGAGCGGTGCTGGAGATGTGGAAGGGGGGAAGGCACAATGCTCCACATCTTTTGGGACTGTCCAAAACTGCGTCCCTTTTGGAAGGGGGTGACCCTCACCATAAAAAACCTGACTGGCGTTGATGTGGAAGACAAGCCACTGGCGTGTTTATTACACTTGACAGACCGTCCCATCAAGAAGCACAAAACTTCCTTAACAATGCAGCTGCTGAATGCGGCTAAGGCATGTATCTCTCTCTGTTGGAAGTCGGAGCTCCCTCCCTCTCTGGCACTTTGGTTCTCGAAGGTTAATGACCTGAGAAATATGGAAGACCTGACTGCCACCCTGAACGACAGGGAGGAGGCCTTTCGGAAGACCTGGCGGCCTTGGCAGTACTTTGTCTATACAGACGCCTATCTGGCGGAATGCCGCGCTGACCCACTGGATCGGCGTGACACCAAGGGGTCCTAGGTGGGCGACACGCAATTCCCACTATATCCTTTTTGTCTATCTATCTGCTATATTATACTTCCACTCTGTTCTGTAGTTTCATAATTCAAAAAGTTGAGTTTCCTGGTGATAACCTGGCCTTATTTCACCCTCCCGCTCCACGGCGGCTGGTCCTGGAGGTGGGTGGGGTCCTGGCTGCGGTGGGGGGGGTATCTGGCGGTCTTCCTCCGGGTCCCTCGGCCGATGGGGCCGGGTGTCTCTGCCTCCCCCTGGACATTAACCCTGGGGTCATTTCATAATAAGGTTTTTGGTTTCTTTTTTCGGTTCAGAAATGTTGATGGGGCGGTCGAAGTGGGAGGACCAGTTGGACATGCAGCTTTCAGCTAGGCACCTGGGTGCTCAACGCTGCTCGCCTTTGCGGCGGGCTACGGTTACAGACCATGGAGTGCACTTACATGTTGTTCTAGGTTTTTCAAGATCTAAGAATAAGAATACTGTACCCTCTATTACTATGTATAATGTTGCTCTATTCTGATATACACCTTATCTCCATGATTCTGTATTTGATGATGGCTTTCCAGTTGCATGTATCCTTCAAATTTTTTCTTTGGAAAATAAAGGAATTACAAAAAAAAAACCGCAGCACTTGCGTATTTCTTGCACGCCCATTGAAGTCTATTACATGCAAAACACTGCTTTTTGCAGGAAAAAAGCCCCCGACCCTTTCCAAAAAAGCAGGAGATGTTCCCTAGGAACCCATGTTTAAAAAAAATCCCTTGCATTTCTATGCTGGTAAGTAAATTAGATCCTGTCTAAATTGTCCCTAGTATGAGTCTGAGTTAGGAACCTTAGATTGTAAGCTCCTTGAGGGCAGGGACTGATGTGAATGTACAATATATATGTAAAGCGCTGCGTAAATTGACAGCGCTATATAAATACCTGAAATAAATAAAACTTGTTTGGAATAAATTATATGGAACTTACTACACCAGAGTCGTCGCGCTGTCTCTTTCCCCCCTATCCGAATAATTCCAACTTGGCTTACTTACTAATTTTTATACCTAACCTTCCTGTATTGTGTAAATGTATTAAATATTTTTTATGCTTCATCTGAAATGACAAAAAATAATCGCAATTTGACTCTTTTGTTAAATGCAAGTACACATTACCTGACATAGCCTTTCTGTTCCGGCATTCCTCCAAACCTTGTGGACATGCCGGCCAATATGCAGGTGGAGCCTCTCCTCTTGTTGCACCGAACACTTACAAAATCCCGAGGTCCAACAATGTTCCCAGCAGTCTCTGCTGCTTTCTCGTGCGTTATCACTGTGTCGTTACCAATCCTTTGAAGAATCTGCGCAGAGAAAAAAAGTGTTTTAAACAGCAATACTACTAATCACGATTTTTATCTTAGGATAAATAGCAGAATTTTCAGATAAAATATAATCTCTTTTTATCTTCAAAAAAACTTTATTTTTTTTTATACCTGCAACTGTGCGCAAAGATAATCAGATACTATACTTGCTATAGAACTATTGAGGAAATATGTAAGCTGCCATTTTTAAAATTCTTCTTCTGAAAAATCCTTGGCTGTCATGCTTATTCAATGTCTTCAGTGGTTTGAGTCCCTGACCAGGAACAGGGTTGCATACTAGGAGTTCTGCCTGTATTCTAACTTTGTTGGGTGCAGCTTCCACTGGGTCAGTGGCTCAAAAACGCTTGCAACCACAGCCAGGTAACTAGCATTTTCAGAAGGAGGTAAGCTGTGGAAGCCTCCATATTTCCCTCAGTACAGGTTTTCTTTAAAGTAGAACTTTAAGCAAAAAATCATCACCTTCAGCATGTTAGTTACATTTTCAACATGTATGTCCTACTGTTAAGTATACTCCATGTGCCCAGCTCAATACCCTTCCCCCAATTAAATTATGGGTCACCTAATAGGTGACTAAGATATGACCGCTGATTTCTTCCTCTGAATATGAATCCCCATTTTGGGAGGGACAATGACAGAGGTGAACAGCACTTTGGTGAGGTCATCCATCTGCTCTCCATTCCTATAGATTTATATACAGTGTTGGGGTACCCTTGAGTGTAAGGTGAGAATCTCTTATCTGTAGCCAGGGTTGGAGGGTTCCATTTATATTTCTGCTCTTGTGTCCTGAGCACGGTTCTAACTCAAGTACTAGACCAAGATGGCTGTGAGCACTGTAGTTGTGATGCTATAAGTAATAGCATATTATTTAAACCACATATTGAAGAACGACTTGTAAATCATCATTTCAGCCAGAGAACCACATAATAGACATTGCCATTATATCATTTTAGAGCTGTAAAAAATTCTGTAAGTGGCAATATTTGTTCCAGCAAATTGTCACTTCATACAAACAGCACACATTACCCACTGACGGGTAAAAATGCTGAACCACTGTAAAGATATTAATGACCGAGATTAGAGTATATCAGACTGTAAGAATGTTCTTCTGTAGAAAATGAAGCAGACGCCAAGGCCATTGTGATAAAGGCTCAAGGAAAATGCAGGATATCAGACTTGCTCCTCCAAAAATAACTAGCAGGAGGCGGCAATCAGTTTCAGTATGTTGGAACTGGCATGATTAGGATAAGAGCCTCATTATGGCAAATAAATGTTTAAGGGTGGTTATGCAAAGGCCAGTTCTGTGCCAATTGGACAGCCTGGTGCCATCTAGTGCTTCCCTATAGGAAGTGTCTCCAGCCATTAGACATGCTCATTGTAATACACAGGTCCTTCCTACTTGTTTCCAAATTCCAACTGCCAAATCCTTCTATTTTTCATGGAGGAAAGAGAAGAAGGTGCCCAACCAATATGCCACTACGTCATGTTGGGTGAATCACGCAGATGATTTGGCATCTCACTGCCTTTTTGTTTTTGAACAAATATCTCCCAGTCCTAAAACTATGTATGGCTACTTTAAAATAATTTCCCAACAGAGACAGCAATTCTTTTAGGATTATGAAATGTTTTTGGAGAGCGGGCTGCAGTGGTTCTGAAGATACTGCAATATAAGGCTGATGCATGGAATGGACAGAGAAAGCTTCTGTAACATCTACTTGACCTAAAAATCTATTAATATATATGGTTCTTGATATGATTAGTGAAAGCACTTTTCTAGTGAAAAAAGAGTGGAGATGGCTTAGATAGCTGTGATGGGATTTCTTTATACGCAAGTAGGTCACTGCAGTGATGGATGGGGTTGGATGGGCAATAGTAACTGGAGGGTGAACAGGGTAGCACCTTACCTAGAACTAACTAGAGTGCATATGGCCCCCAACTCATCCTCCCTTTCATGTGTCTGTTTTCAATATGTATTTCTGAATTCTGACATTCTATTTTCAATTTTATGTCTTTCTCAGATCTAATGTCATGATGTAGCTGGCTACTATATTTGGCATTGATGTTTCACACGATGGCCAATTTCAGGCCTTTTAGACGATTGCCATCCTATCAAAATTGGTTCTTTACCACTAAGGTTTGTCAGATTGGTGGGTTTTCATAAAGGCAAGGCATTAAGGCAAGGACATAGTTAAAAAAAAAGTAAAAACTGGCACACTATATTTTATTGCTAAATAGACTGCGCAACATGGAAAAATTTGGGATTTTATTTCAATCTGTTTATTGGTTTTCTTGTCATAGTACAGAAAGTACAAAACTATAACAGGTATGTAAACAATTCACATACTGTTAATAAGGTACATAAAGAGAGAGAACATATCAAAGATGTGAAACAAACAGGGTCAAATTGCACATCGATATGACCGATGATGAGGGATAACTCTACATGATGTAAGGACATTAGTAGTGTCAAAGAGACCTATGTATACATACAAATGATATTAAAGTAGTCACAAACAGACTGGGTTTTCCATCCAGGTGAGACTGTAAGTGAACCATAAAAGACTGGCAATGTGTAAAATATTTGGGCTTCAATAAGTAGTTATATGGTTTGTGACCAGAGTTCTTAAAATCTGGTCAATACCGAAAGTGAACTAGAAAGAAAAGAGAGGAAAAGGAGGAGGAGGGGGAGTCAAAGTTAAGGGCAGTCAGGGCCATGTCCTCCCAGACCTCAGGTATCTGTAGACAAGTATTTTATCCAGGTTTGCCATGCTTTATTGACTTTAGCCTGGCTGTTATAGAGATTGCAGGTCATCTTATCATTAATCATGATCCAGTTTAAATTTTGTTTGACATGTCAAACATTACTATTGACTGGTTGCAACAATGTGCAACGGCTATCCTAGTGGGCAGGATTATGTATGAAATTAAGCGTGTGGTGTGTTTAGAAAGACACTTATCCAATTTGGAAAGATAGCAATGTCTGGTGTTCTAACAAGATTTGTGTCTGTAACTGAATGGATAAAAATGAACATGGTGATTTCCTGACCACAGTGTCTAAAACACAGGGAGGAGGCTTTTGAATTCATCTTGGCAATCCTTGAGGAAACCATATACCATCTCAATGGCATCTTATATTTAGGTTCCACAAAAGCTGTGTTAATCGAAACCTTAGAAAGATTGATTGTGCCATTCCGGAAGTTCCCAAGAAATGTTGGTCTTTTTCCCAAAGCTACGGCCTTTTACTGGATTTCTAATTTTACAAGAGCTCTCAAAGAATGACAATGATAGGGGTCGGTTAGGTTTGTTAAGTTTGTCCTTCAAGTATAAAGTGATTTGGTTATATCGAAATAATTCAAACAAAGGTAGTTGCAATGAGGATTTATAATAAAAATTCCGTCATTGTGGGCAATAGCAAACATTCTTCTTTGAGACACATTTACTTATCCTTAAAGGTCAGTATTTTTAATCATGATATTTTGGAGTCTCATACCAATCCCACTGATTTTAATTGAGCAGTACACATGGCAGGTCAGAGGCTATGTTTGACCTGCTATGTACTCATTTCTTTGAACTCAGCATGTCCTGGCAGGTGCTGGCAAAGCAGGTCAAATGTAGCCTTTCCTTGGTAAATACTTCTTTGCCATTCAAATGCATGCATTTGTGTTTAAATAGCAAATGCAGAATGCCCATCGGCGTGAGCCCTTTTCTTGTTCCGTTACAACCGCATAGTCATGTTTAGGCACGCTGCTTAACTGTTAACAGGAATTTGGAGGTAATGCTATGAACATAGAAGAAGTACCATGACTGTCTGACTGAATATCTATTTCTGTGACATCACACGGACTTAACTCATGTGAGGGTATAAAATACAACTGGAACACAGTCTGTAGGCAGGATGAGCGCTATGAGCCAAAGCTGTGATCTTATTGACCATACTAAGTTTTTAGTTTCGATTCATAAGGGGACTACAGATGGCCACTCGTGCTCCGTGACATGTATAAGAGCAGCTGGTTTCCAATTGAAAACATTTCATACTAGCAGTGCCCAAAAAAAATTCCCAGGATCACAGTCACATATTTTTGGGTTCAAAAGATGACCATGATCCACATACCAAGTTTTGTCATATCCACACTAGTCCCAGTAGTTTCATGTGCTAGTTCCTTACAACAAAAGCCCACCACAGCTGCAATAAATGTAAGATATATTACAGTGTAATAGGTGCCTTAAGAATGTAGGTAAGTCTGGGCATAGTAAATGGACACCAAACATGAAGCACAAAGTACATTTCACAGTAAGAAAACTATTCAGAACTAGACCTCACTGGGATAAACATTAGGTATTATCCTACCTTGATTTCTTTGACATTGGGATTCCACTCTCCCATGCTTTCCATCTTGTCCACCAGTTCTCCATAGACTCTATCCAGCGGCCTCTCCACAACCGCCTCAAGCTTAAAGACCTTTCCAATGTCTGGCAAGACTTTACTTAATACTTTATCTCCATTTTCCTTTAAAAGGATAATAAACATTTAGTTGGTTGAAGTAAATATAAAGATTAGTTTGATAAAGGATGTATCAGACAGAATACTTTGTACTTTTTCCAAAAATGAGTATCAGTATTTATTGGCAGATGTATGCAGTGCCAGGACAAAGTCATCCAGTGCCCAGGGCAAACATGCCAAACTGCGCCCCCCTCCCCTTCCCTTATGGTTAGCATCAGGGCACCCCCATCCCTGCAATAAACCATTGCGCCTAGGGCAGTCGTCCCTCCTGCCCATCCCTTTTTCCGGCCCTGGATGTATGCCTACATATTTTAGACACTTGCAAAGGTGTCTTGATGCAGCAGTCTGGCTTAAAAGCCAGACTTTTCTGCCCATACAGTACTTCTATTGTGGGTCACAGCACTTATTGTGCTCTCCTGTGACCCAGAATCAGCTGACATCACAGAGCTGCTCCGGGCTCTGGAAGGATCCTGACCATATTGTCGAGATCCACTCAGCTGCCTGATTGAGAACTAGCTCTGGCTTCAGTATTTAAATCACTGACCTGAAGGAAAGTAAGAATCAAATTTGGTCAGAGTGAAGGCAGGTCAGTGACCCCCACAGTGTTGGATCCTGTAAATCTGAAAGAAAATCTAGCAAGGAGAAGTAGGTCAGCAATGACAGCTTACATGAAAATTTACAGACGGATGCCCTTAAATGTAGAGCATTTCCCTCCTACTCACGCAGTGCTTGCTGAAGTCTGTGTGACTCACATCTATATACAGTAGAGAGGCTGCAGAGCCCACATGAAATAAACAAAGTGAGTCAGAATTTTTGGCATACTTTTGTATTAATTTTCTGTTAAACTGACACACTTTTCATAAATCCCCCTTTCCCAATAGTGTGTCCCTTTAAAAAATATCTGAGGATCATGGATGCCATTGCCAGGCTCCAACAGACTCTTCCTACAGCTCTCTGTCCGTACCTTCATATGGACTTTCAGCTGGAGAGCTGGAGGAAATATCAATGAGAACCATTGAGAACTACAAGTCCATCTGATCTCTGTGAATAAATGACACCACTGTGGGGGAGTTTCGTTTGCACCCTAAATACAGGTGTAATGTATCATAGTGCAAAAGGTGGAGTGAGCCTTTAAAGTCCATATAAATCATCTCATTTTTTACTCTGAGTAATAAATAGGCATTTTCAAGTTGGCATGTTAAATGTTTAAATTCTTTTTAAATATAACCCTTTCTTCACAGTAAATGTATAAAGGAAACGGTATTTCTTCTGCACTTTGCTTGAGGAAGGGGAGGGGGGTGCAAGACTTGGTTTTTATACCATTTAACTAGGCTCCTGTAGCTGTCAATCTACAGGGTTGTGGATGGAGCTGGGTATGGCTATCCACTTACGGGGCTATCAAGAATGCCAACAGTTGAGCAGCAAGGGTGAACCTTATGGTTCCACTGGCAGAATCAACAGGTATATACAAAATATTCAGTTCGTACTTGAATGGGCAGCCTATATGGTATATGCCGTTTTACTGTTTATGCATAGCTGTGTAATTTATATATTGTCCAAATGTTAGCTGTTCATAAAATATAAAACTTGGCTTACTGCCACAATCTCAACTTTCCATCCATCCTGTTCTCCAAGGATGCTCATAGACTTCTTTAATGCCTCTTGGCCCTGTTTGATGTAGGATATCTCTGCTTCATTAAAGACTTTTTCTTCAAGCCTCGAACCTGATGGAAATAAATATTCATAAATCCACAAAGAACATTGCTGATGTTGATGAATGGGCACTCAATAAAAGGTGATTCCAGCTCAAACACAAGAATACTTTCTGTTCAGTCATGAATGATAGTAAATATAAGAGAGATTGATGGACTTACTCAGTAAGGAACTCCTTCTTCGAACTTGGTTTATCCATTGACTGGGCCCAGGTCCAACCAGAGCAAGTTTCTCCAGTTCATGCGAGAGAGCTACAGCGGCTGTCCTCCGAAGACCTGCCAAATGAATGCAGCAAGCATACATTAATGGGCTGTAAACAATGTTACTGAATCTAATCTGACATATCGAAATACACCTACAGGAATACACATTTGTATTTAATTATTGCTGCACTCCAGGCAAACCGCTAAATACACAGTGGCAATGCATATATGAAAGCTGGTTGATTTGTAAAAGGATTTGTAAATCTTTTCATCCAGTCTTGTTATACAAGACAGCAACATTGCCAGACAGAAAGCCAGGTCATCACCCCCCTTGTTGATTATACTGCAGTTAAACCTCAAAGTGAAATTAAAAGTATTTTTTTTTAAAATGACAAACTAACCTACTCTGTGCACAGGGCAGCCCTGATCCTACTCGTCTCAGGTTCCCCCCGCTGGCCCCTCTTCTTCTCCCAGCTTGCTATGGGGGCACTCGTTCATGCTCACTCCCGAGCCCAGCTCTGTGTGTCCATAGGCAGATACAACAAGGCTCGGCTCCTCCATCGGCTCCCTCCTCACTGGCTGCAATTGACAGCGGCAGGAGCCAATGGTTCCTGCTGCTGTCTCTTGGCAAATGAGAAGGCAGAGACCCAGGAGAGCAGCTGCGGGGAAAGCTGCATACTGAAAGTTTTTTTACCTTCATGCATAGAGGGCCTGAAGGTAAAAAACCTACAGCCTGGGCACATAAACTTTCATTTATAAATATTCCTTAATAGCCACATAGGATATCAATGCATGCAATGTGCACCAAATGCCATTGGAAACCTTGCTATTATATTATTTGCAAAATTGGTAGTGACATCTGCTGTTTACTTTCAGTTTCTAAAGACTACATATCCTATGGTACCTTATTGCCTACAAGCATGATTCCTGTACTGACTCCGCCTCCTCTCAGCACCTAGTTCAGAAGGCAGACTGTGTGAAATGTGTGACACAGCAGTGCCTACTCTCAGGGAATACCTTATCTCCGCCTCCTCATGTAATGGGTGGGGCCTGCTGGGTCCCTTATATCTTTTGTGGCTATTAAAGCGGTTGTATACCCCTGTAGGTGATTTTTATAATATAATAAGGCTTACCTGTAGGTAAAATGAATATCTCCTAAACGTGTACGGTATTGGCGATATTCACCTTGCACGCAGCCACTGACGTAAGCAGCCTATGTGCTCTAAAGGTCTGGTGGATGGTGCCAGACCTTGCTGGAAAGTAGGATTCCCGTGCGCAAGCACAAGAATGACGTCATCGCAGCTCTGGCCACTCACAGCGCTGGAGCTGTGAACCCGGAAGAGACTCAGAGGGAACATGACGGCTCCCTCAGTGTTGACCGGGAGGCAGTGCGGGCACTTCGATCTAAGGTAAGTATTTCATAATGAGCTAGTATGCGGTGCATACTAGCTCATTATGCCTTTGCCTTACAGGTTTTTTGTTTTTTTTTGTAAGGGCATACAACCGCTTTAAGTAATTTATTTATATGGAGGTTTAACATTAGTTATAAATGTTGCTCTTTAACAAATAGCACCAAAAAGCCCAAACAAATTTAAAGTGTTTGTCCAGCTTTTTTCTGTTTCTGCATGTATGGCTGTTGCAGAGTTCCCTGTCTGGTGGAATCATTGTCAGCAGGACAGGAAGTGAGAATAAATCTCCTAGAACAGAGCCCCAGATAGCAGTAAAAATATGACAGGTGTTCTAACCCTTCCATGTTCTATCCAAAACTAGAAAAAATTATTTTGGCCTGACATGCACTTTGAAGAACTAACTCTAACTAGCTCTAACGTATGCCTTATTTCTGCCCATTTTCTAAGTGGGTGTGTTCAAATAAGGCCCACATTATGGGTCAGCCCTGCCTTTAAGTATGAATGCCCCCACAATAAAAGTCTTTTTTTAATTACAGCTGGGTATGTGCAGTAACTCAAATTTGGTTGGTGCTGTGATCCTGGGACATGGCCTGGGGCACAACATCGGCAGGATAGAGGGCCAAGATGCAACTTATGCGAACATATATGTAATATTAACCACTTAAGGTCCACTCCATAGCAGTTTTACTGCTACAGGGTGGCACCTCTGTGTCGTATCACGTATATTTACGTGAACTAGCTCTTCTGGGTAGGGGGCGGCTCGCTCCCGCTGTGATCATACACAGGGGAAGCCCAGTGGGGAGTACCACGGACTCGATGTCTGCCAGCATCCGCCCATCATCTAGTACAGAACGGCGGTCTGTCTATGTAAACTAGGCAGATCACTGTTCTGGCAGGAGGGAAGAAGTGGATCCTGTGTCTCTGCAATGCAGGAACAAAGAACCATGTTTTCCCCAAGTTAAAGCACCACACACAGTTTAGAAAACATAGGCTAGGAACATAGTTAACCCTTTGATCGCCCCTGATGTTAACCACCTTCACAGCCGGTGTCAATGACAATGTATATTTTTTAGCACTGATCACTGTATTAGTGTCACTGGTCTCCAAAAAGCGTCAATTAGTGTCAGAATGTCCGCCACAATATCGCAGTCCCATTATAAGTCGGTGATTGGCGCTATTAGAAGTAAAAAGAAATAAATATATCCATAGTTTGGCGACGCTAAGCCAAACTTTAGCGCAAGCCAATCAATGTACGTTTATTTGGATTTTTTTTAATGAAAAATAAGTAGCAGAATACATATTGGCCTAAATTTATGAAGAAATTTGATTTTTTGATTTTTTTCATTGGATATGTTTTATAGCAGAAAGTAAAAAATACCATTTTTTTTTTTTTAATTGTCTTTTTTTTTTTTTTTTTTAGCGCAAAAAATTAAAAACACAGAGGTGATCAAATATCATCAAAAGAAAGCTCTATTTGTGTGAAGAAAAAGGACCGACTTTTTGGGGGGGTACAGCGTTGCACAACCGCGCAATTGTCAGTTAAAGTGCCGTATTGCAAAAAAATGGCCTGGTCATGAATTGACAAGTGGTTAAAATACTAATTCTCACACCTGTTCCTGTTTTGGACCTATATAGCTTTTTAGTGTTTCCTATTGCCTAGATTAGAGGAATAAGAAGTACCAAAATGACTACTGTTTTTCATTACTATACAGGAAGTCAGCTGTGTATTGGAAAATATTGCTCTTGACACTTTCATTTTGTATGTTTTGTTCTGTTTCCTCTGAAACTTTCACACAATCTCCCCTGCTACAAATCTTATAATGCATCAAGCATAGTGTAACCCATGACCACGTCTAGCCTACTTGCTACAAAAAAAAAAGAAGAATATTGTAATATATTACTGAAAATACAGAAGCTTGCAAAGGAATTGATCAAGAATATTAGTAAGCTCAGATCTCATAAGTAGGCATGAGCTCAGGCGTGCTCAAATCCAGGTTCAAACCCAGCTGAGCGAGCCCACCAGAAAGCTAAGCTCACCCCTTCCTACAAGAAGTAATACATACCACCCCCCTCTACTCCCTTTTTTTTAAAAACATGTTTTTGTCTATGTAAGCATCAAACAAAATACTCCTACAACATTATACTTATTTTATAACATAAGTTAATAACTGGAATATCAACTGGGTGCCTAGGGGTGCACAGCTGCAATCCAGCCTTGGTAGAAAGAAAGAATAAAACACAAAACCAACCATCCCAGAGGTTCTGCAGACTACGACTTCCGAAGTGAAACAGTTGCTAAAACTAATATTGAGGAGCCTCTGATAGAAGCTCTGACGTTTGGGCATTCTATTTATCATGCAGTGACTTACGCTGGCAGTGAAATAGATTTGACTTTTCCACTCTAAGATTAGTATTATGTTGTGGATATATGACCATCAAGAGCAGCCATTTTCAACTAGGGTTTCCCAGAGGTTGTTAGGGGTTCCTTAAACTGTGGCTGATTAATCTCCTATTCAATGGCGCCTACCTAGTTCCAAGGCAGAGCTAGTGGCAGGACATCAAAAACCAACTGCAGGCCACGTGAGATGGAAGTGATGACCTTCTCTCCACGGGTGCTGGTTCACTCCGTCAACTGGAGATGCACATGTGAGAATGTATGGATAACCGCACACTGGAGTTGAAGGAAATTGTTGCATTTATTGAAGAATAAAATCCATCAAAATATCTTGTTCAGACACAGGTACAGATGTGGCAACGATAGATTGACATGTTTCACGAAATCACATTCGCTTACTCATAATAAGCGAATGTGATTTTGTGAAACATGTCACTCTATTGTTGCCACATCTGTACCTGTGTCTGAACAAGATTTTTTGATGGATTTTATTCTTCAATAAATGCAACAATTTCCTTCAACTCCAGTGTGCAGTTATCCATACATTCTCACACAGTGGCAGGACGCCAGTGATCTTTTTGGCTGTTGGTAAGGGTGGCATTGTGTGTGACCACCACTGTAAGGGGAGCTTTCTTCCTGCTGACCACCACCAATGTGAGGGGAATTCCTATCACTGTCCCCTAATGAAGTGATTTTTAGCAGCGGGTCTCCTAGTCATGACATTTTTTTCAAGGGTTCCTCTGGGGTAAAATATTGAGAAAGGCTGATCCAGAGGATTGCATAAATGGAGAAGTCTACATACCCCTGTAAAAATGCCAGGCTTCTGAGAATTTGACCAAGATAAATCACTTCAGAATTTTCACCAGCTTTAATGTGACCTATGATCTGTGCAATTCAGTTAAAATCAAACTGAAATTGTTGTTTAGTGGTGAAAATAAATAAATAAAATAATGCGGTCGCATAGCTGTACACACCTTCAATCACATTCAAATTGATGCCAAATAGGAGTCAGTACACACCTGCCATCAATAAAAGTGACTCAGATTAAGCCCATATAACGTTTACGCTTTTCTAGTAGGATTTACTCAGTTGCCTTCTACAGCAAAAGCTTACAAAGCATCAAAGGGATCTCATTGTTGGAAAGTATCAATCATGAGAAGGTGCAAAAAAATTCCAAGGCATTAGATATACCATGGGACAAAGTGAAGACGGCCATCAACAAGTGGAGAAAATATTGCACAACAGTGACATTACCAAGAAGCTGGGAGGCTGCCAAGTGACCTACATCAACATTAAAGTGGTAGTAAACCTTGGTATAACAAATATGGTCCCACTGCAGGCTCATGTCATAATGTACACACCGCATACTAGCATATTTGACAGACTTGCCTAAAAATGGATCCTTGCAGGGGCACACTGTCACTGCTGACAGGGATTCCATTTTCACCCGGTCTTCTGGGTTCATGGGCTATGGCTATGTGTTTGGCTGGGCCACAATGACATCACTCCTGTGCATGCGCACATGAGTTATCGACCGCAGCACAGCTCTCTCAATGGACAGCATGCCACCCATTGAGAGCACAGTGCCTATGTGCCAGTGCATGTTTAGAAGATATTCACCATACCTACAGGTAAGCCTTATTATAGGAATACCTGTAGGCACAAGACAAAAAGTGGAAATCATGGGGCCCCGTACAGCCTATCTGACAGGGCCCCCAAAAAATATTAAAATTATATTTTCATTAAAATTATTAGCGGGCAGCAGGGGGAATCTAATTCTGTACAGGTAAGGTGATTTATGAGGCGGGGGGGTAAATTAAAGGAACCGATCCCCCCCGTGTCTCTCCCTGCAGCAGCTGAAAGCCGATGGGAGGGGGAGAAAGAGACGCCAGCTTTTAGCTGCTGTAGGGAGGGGCAACCAGAGGATTAGTTCCTCTAATTACCCCCTCCCGCTTTAACGATCACCCCCTCTACTGCCCATATCTAAATCCCCAGCCCCCCCCCCCCCCACACTGCTGGCCTGGATCCCTGTACAGGAAGTCTGGTACTATCCCCTTATCAGTGGCCCCTACATTTTGCAAAAACCTACATTAAGTCTGCCGAAAGCATTATGGTCTGATGAGTCCATGATTGAAATTTTGGCCACAATTTCAAAAAGTTGGCGCAAAATCAAGACTGGACATCACCGAAAAAAAACATCACACCCACAGTGAAGCACGGTGATGGCAGCATTATACTTTAGGGCTATTTTTCTTCAGCTCGATATGGGGTTTTAGTCAAGGTGGAGGGACTTATGAACAATTCCAAATATCAGTCAATTTGGCACAAAACTGCTAAAAAGCTGAAGATGAAGAGGAATTTCACCTTTTATCTTGACAACCAAACCAAAGCATATCTCCAAATCAACAGGAATGGCTTCACCAGAAGAAGATCAAAGTTTTGGAATGGTCCAGCCAGAGCCCAGACCTGAATCCTATTGAAAATATATGAGATGACCTGAAAAGGGCTGTGCACATGAGATGCCCTCAGAATCTGGCAAATTTGGAGCACTTTTGCAAGCAAGAGTTGGCAAAGATTTCCAAGGTAAGATGTGCCATGCTGACAGACTTCACCCACAAAGACTGAACGTTTAAGTAAGACCCATTATGGTACCCACTCTATAAGGTATAACATGCTGAAAGTCTCTCTAACTCTTTGATAAGTCACTTGCCAATTAAACCCAAGAACAAAAATGTGTTGCAGCTTACCAGTCCTTAGTTGTGGTGGCTGCATTCATTTTCTTTTATGCTTTATCTGTTATTTTCACCAAGTGATCCTGCCAATAACACACTTCCCATCCTAAGGTGACAACATTCATTCACTACTGTATCTGTAGAGGACCAGTTTTTTCACTCTACTACAAGACTACAGAACGCCTCCCTCTTTCCTCTGTGTAGCACGGGCAGAAGGCACTGGAAGCTTTCAGCTTGCAAGATTTCTGGCAGGATCAACAGGAATTTTTTTTCACTTATCAAACAGATGTTAAAACCCTAATTCTATATTTAACCGATTAAAGAGAGCAAATAAGAAGTTCATTGTTGGGGGTCTATATAAACTTTAAGTGAACCCCCCACAAAAGATTTATTTGGCTAAACCCAGTTAGAGTAAAGCTGGCCATAGATGGATCCAAATGCAGCCAGTTCAGCAGGGACTATATGAATCTCGATCCTTCTATGGCTATTCCTGCTAGAGAGAAGTTGATATAATGATCGGCTTCTCTCAAACAGAAATCTTGGACATTTTTCATTTGATCAGCAATGCAGCCAATACCCAGGGGCGTAACAATAGGGGTTGCAATTGCAACCGGGCCCCATGGTCCTGGGAGCCCGTGTGCCTCCCTTGTACACCTGAATAGGAGGGATGGCGGGGGTGGTATTTAGAGGATCCGATCTCCTCCATTTTCCTCTATCCAGTTTACTTGTCTTCTGCTGTTCCCAGGGTCCCTGTGTGCTTCCCTGGTCCCCCCACAGAGCTGCTGTCTTCCCCCCTCCTCTCACCTGCCAGCTGCTGTAGAAGATGTGTCATGATGGAGAGATGGGAATTGGTCGGTAAATTTGTCATTTACCGGCTCCTTCCTTTTCTGAATGAACAGAGTCAGTGATTGGTACAAATTGGTTCATACATAACTGAAGCATAGTAAACTGTTTTTACTATACTTCAGTTTCTGAATGAATGGGAGGCTCAGTGCACAGCTATTCCTGTCCATTCATTCTGTGCAGCTGAGGCTACATAGATGGAGATTGAGGGCTGAGGTTTGTTTAGACCCCTGATATCTCATCAAAGCCAACAGAGCTCCTTAAAAACAAAATTGTAAAAGAAATAAAAATGAAATGGTAAAAAAAAAAAAATTCTATTAAAATAAAAATTAAAAACTACTGACACCAGTGGGGGAACTATCAGGGTTGCAATTGTGACTGGGCCCTGGCATTTCACCACCATGGGGAGGCCCGAAGATGGCAGAAAGGGGGCTGCTGCAGAACTTGTGAAAGGGCCCTGCTGCGGTACTGTAATAAAGGACCCACAATGGGAGTAAAGGGCCCCAGGATCAGTGGGAAGAGGGAAGGGCCCTGGCCAGGGGTCAGGGGGGCCCTTCATAATTTCTTGCACCGGGGGCCCTGAAGGCTCTAGTTACACCTCTGCCAATACCGCTGTCAAAATACAATAGCACAGCAGGGAGGATGGGAGATCCCTTTGTTTTGTTTTTGATCAGCTGCCTATATGATCAAAAAAAAAAGATCAATCTATGGCCAGCTTAAGGTAGGGAGAGTTTCAGCATCTGAGTATTTTCCTTCTTAGGATCTGCTATGCAATCCCTAAATTAGGTAAAAAAAAAAAAAGTTCCCAACATTCTTTTTACATTATCCTGTTACACAAAAGACTTGTTACTCTAAAGCAATAAACAAAGCAATAAACTTTCAATATTCAGTCATGGTTCTAAACATAATACAACAATACAACTACATCAAATGTGTAAAATAGGTCTAAAGGGAAATCTTTATAATATTACTAGGATTGAAAAAAAAAATAACCAGAATTAATATATAATTTTTAAACCACACAATGGTGGATTAGTTGGTTAGTTGACGGAGTTTTATGGCAATACATCACCTGTCATGTTGCGTAGATGTCGGTATGATATCCCAGCACACAGCTTGAATGTAGCAGGTAGCATGCCGTCAATGAATGTAATATATGCCCGGTAGGGGAAGGTGGTATGAGCTGGTGATCACTGGGTATGTATTTGGTGTTGGTGGATAGGCGGTATTTCCAGGCTCTGTAGATGGTCAGTTTCTCTAAGCTCACACTGTATGGACTGTCTGCTGTTGGTCTAGGTGTGAAGGACCAGTGACAGGGTGGTTATCTGAGCCCTTGGTCGATGTGATCTGCACTGCTGGGCATGCCCCAGAATTCTTTTTAAATCCTCCAGTGTGAAGGATGGCATGCTGTAATGACACAGATAAGAACACAACATCATTTACTGGAGGCCAGTGGGAGCAAGGACAAGAGCTACACAAACATGTCAGCTGATGATTAAGTCCTGATACAACACATCAAGGCAATGATGAAGCAACAGCCACAATGGCATTAACCCTATCTAAGGCAATTCATAAAATACTGTACTATAACTGTACAAAACATTACACTTTTTTTTTCTTGTCTTATCATAAGTGAATAAAATGACTGGTGTGTTTTTATAAGAATAGTTATGTATTTAAAAAAGTCAGAAAATCGCAATAGCCTTTGTTGGGAGGACAACTGTGGTGCACTTAGATTATATTAAACATAAATTGAACTGGATTATGGCGAGTGATAAACTCATCTGTACCCTCCATAATAATATCACTAAATTTTACAAAATGTGGGACCCCTGGATTAAGTACATCTCTCCCGTGGACTGAGAGTGGATGGACCTTCTTATCACTTAGGCCAGTGGTTCTCAAGCTCAGTCCTCAAGGATCCCCAAAGGGTCATGTTTTGGGAACTTCCCTTAGATAAAATAACTTATTAACACCATGTCACTGATATCGATTTAAAGCAGCTGTGCAAAGTAAAGGAAAACCTGAAAACATGGCCCATTGTGGGTACTTGAGGACTAAGGTTGAGATCCACTGACTACACACGATGCAACGGTCATACCAGAGGAGTATCTAGAACCTTCAGGGCCCCGGTGCAAGAAATTATGAAGGGCCCCCTGACCCCTGGCCAGGGCCCTTCCCTCTTCCCACTGATCCTGGGACCCTTTACTCCCATTGCGGGTCCCTTTATTATGGTACCGCAGTGGGGCCCTTTCACAAGTTCTGCAGTGGGCCCCCTTTCTGCCATCTTCGGGCCTCCTCCATGGTGGTGAAATGCCAGGGCCCGGTCACAATTGCAACCCTTGCAATCCTGATAGTTCCCTCACTGGTGTCAGTAGTTTTTAATTTTTCTTTTTTAATTTTATTATTTTTTTTACCATTCCATTTTATTTTTTTTACTATTTTTTTTTAAGGAGTTCTGTTGGGGGGCTTTGATGAGATATCAGGGGTCTAAACAAACCTCAGCCCTCAATCTCTGTGTTGCCTCAGCTGCACTGAATGAATGGACAGGAATAGCTGTGCACCAAGCCTCCCGTTCATTCAGTATCGGAAGTATAGTAAAACAGTTTACTATGCTTCAGGTTGTGAATGAACCAAATTGGTACCAATTACTGACTCTGCTCATTCAGAAAAGGAAGGAGCCGGTAAATGACAAATTTACCGACCCGTTCCCATCTCTCCATCATGATACATCTTCTACAGCAGCTGGCAGGAGAGAGGAGGGGGGAAGGCAGCAGCTCTGTGGGGGAGGGGGACCAGGGAAGCACACAGGGACCCTGGGAACAGCAGAAGACAAGTATACTGGATAGAGGAAAATGTAGGAGATTGGGTCCTCTAAATGCCACCCCCGCCATCCCTCCTATTAAAGTGTACAAGGGAGGCACACAGGCCCCCTGGACCATGGGCCCCGGTTGCAATTGCAACCCCTATCGTTACGCCCCTGGGTCATACAACAGCTTGTTGTACAATAATCTCACCGTTAGTATGTTCAGTTACAACAGCCGACATTCAACAGTCATACAACAGAAGTTGGATGAGCAGACTAGAAAACTTTTGTTGTACAACAAGCCGTTGTATGACTGTTGTAACGTGTGTACAGAGAAGTTGGGCCAACAAAGCTGTACGTGCAAAACACGCATGCTCAGAAGTCAGGAATGCCCAGAAGTGTTTGTGTAAACCTACGTTCCTAATTCACAAATCACATTCACGCCACTACGTTCAGCTTGTTGAAGCTTAGCTGTACGATTACTTGACTCATGTCAGTACGCTAGACACAACAGCCAACAGCCGATTTTGGGCAAAAGTTGAACGTGTGGTCATACGACCGTTGCACTGTGTGTACGAGGCATTAGGCTACTGGGACACCCTCTTTTCTCTTTCTTTTCTTTCCTCTTTTTCTAACCTCTTCTCCCTTTTCTGTTGGATTTGAGCCGACTATATCCTAATGGACATTGAGTGTGCAGTGGTGTCTTAGGTGCACTTTTTTAAAGGATAGGAGCACCTATACCAGTGGTCTCCAAACTTTTGCTTTTATCTGGAGCTTGGGGCAATATTTCATCCTCTGACACCAACAATAGGGCACAATTCCTCCCAGTAACACCAACGATGGGGCACAGTTCCTCCCAGTAACACCAATGGGGCACAGTTCCTCCCAGTAACACCAACGATGGGGCATGATCCTTCCCACCCAATGATACCAATGATGGGGTACTGGCATCAAAAAAGGATCATTGTTTACTCCCACTGATGCTGGGACATTTTCTACTTTCAATGGCCACATTCCGGCCCCCCAAAGTCTGAAGGACTGTAAACTGGCCCTTTGTTTAGAGAGTTTGGAGACCCCTGACTTGATAGGTTCTAGTTTATACCTTACACGTGCTATATGACGGGTGCTTTTACTAATGTGATGTTTGACCTGCTCACAGGGTGCACTTGTTTAAAGGGATAAATCTTGTCACTGACAACTACGTAACGCACCCTTCTCTATTCATAGGAGATGTTCACTTTTGCTCAGTTATATGTTCTTTGTTCTCTTTGTAACCACACTGATGGAACATGCTTTGTACTACTGAAATAAAAAAAGTCAGAAAATTTTATACATGTTTATTTTGTGTAAAAAAAGCACTAGCCATACAATTTATGGCATATTAACCACTTCAGCTCCGGAAGATTTACCCCCTTTATGACCTGGCCATTTTTTGCAATACGTCACTGCTTTACTTTAACTGACAATTTCGTGGTCATGTGATGCTGTACCCAAATAAAATGTATGTCCTTTTTTCCCCTATAAGTATAGCTTTGTTTTGGTGGCATGTGGTCACCTCTGCGGTTTTTATTTTTTGCACTATAAACAAAAAAAGACTGACAATTTTGAAAAAATAAATCTATATTTTTTGCTTTCTGCTATAAAACATATCCAATAAAAAAAATGAGAAAATAACATTTCTTCATCAATTTAGGCCAATATATATTCTGCTGTAGCGCCTACAAACTATGGGATATTTTTATTAATTTTTTTTTACTACTAATGGCGGTGATCAGCAACTTATAGTGGGACTGCAATATTGTGGCAGACAAATCCGACACCTAACTGACACTTTTTTTGATTGCACACGTTTTTATTGGAAGATCGAGTTACATACAGAATATGAAAAACATACATATCGACAATGAACAAGAAGAGTCAAACACAAAAATACTCTACATAGAACTGAACTGGAAGCGAGGAAACGGTTTCATTTAGTTAGCTCATGGTGAATACCGTAATGGGAGAACAGGAGGGTGGGATAAATAGTGGACGAAACCGTGATAAAAGCTTAACAGGGAATTGGATCATCAGAACTGGTACTAGTCCATTGCAGTAAAATCAAAGAAACACGTGTGGGTTACAAAAAAGGGGTATCCCAGTGTTCCCATTTCATGTCGAAGAGATACATTGTGTCATGCAAAGTATGGTGGATTTGTTCCAATAGTTTGATCATCTCCATCCTGTCCAACAATTGTGACCAGGAAATGGAGGACTTTTGACACTTTTTGGAGACCAGTGACACTAATACAGTGATCAGTGCTAAAAAATATGATGCACTGTCACTGTACTAATGACACTAGCAGGGAAGGGGTTAACAGCAGGGGCGATCAAAGGGTTAACTGTCTTCCTAGCAAGTGCTTACTCACTGTATGGGAGGTGCTTCTACTAAGGGAAGGCATAGATCCATGTCCCTGCTTAGCAGAAACATAAGATCAATGTCTTCCCTACTAACAGAATGGTGGTCTGCCTTGTTTACATAAGCAGGTCACCGTTCTGCCTGTGTACTAAACAATCGGTGGGTGCCAATGAACATCAAGTCCGCAGTACACGCCGCTGGTCTCCCACTGTGTGTGTGATTACAGCAGGAACAGGTATCCGGAGGCGCACAGTGTCAGATCACATACTAGGCAACTGATCTGGCACAGAGTGGCTGCCCTGCCACAGTAAATGTGCGGTGGGCGGTCATGAAGCGATTAATATTCTTGGTATTTGTCAGACAGGATTATTTACGATAGATTGCTGGCAAAAAGTGAACTGGTTAGGTCCTCATTCCTTGTATCATTGCAGAGCACAATTCTCCTGACCTCCGTTGCTCAGCATGTCAATGGGCTAACAGGTGGGTATCTATTACAGCTTTTCTCAGCCATGGTTTTGTGGGACCCTGGAACCTACAGTTTCCTTTAGCTGTGGCTGATTGCCCTCCCATTTGATGACGTCTGCATAGTTTCAGGGCCAGTGCCACTTGGTAAAGCTCGCACCATGAACCCAATGATCTTTTTAGCTATTTGTAAGGGTGGCATTCTCACCACCATTGTTAGGGGAGCATTCTTCCCACTGACCACCACTTTAGGGAGTGACTGCCAATGTAAGGGACTTTTTCCTACTGCCAATTGGTGAAATGGTTTAATCAGGGGTGCCCTGAAGCCTGAAAATTATTTAAAGGGTTCCTCTGGAGTGAAAAAGGTTGTGAACGGTTGATAAATGACTTTATAATGGTTGCATGGTGGACACGCTCAACACATCCAAGTATACAGAGCACGTGGCTTCCCCAAGAGGAGTCTATTGATGATCCATGCAAAATGTGACTTCAACCTAATTCACTGCACATCTCCAACCAAATCACTCAATGCTTCTGAACAAAACCAAGTGACGACGTCTGCTGTAGGACGAAACGTACGTCGGGAAGGCGTGCTGACGTCACTGCCAAAGGTTTTTACACAGGACTGTGATACGCTGTGCCAACCGATCTTTCTTCATATGTCTGTAAGTGCAATACGTTTTTATATATTAAAACTCACTTGTCTTTACATGACTGGCTATTCACCGGTGTGACGGATCGATTTTTGGAATTACGCTCTTTGGGTAGAAGTTCATCTTACCCCCCAGTGGGACCCTGGCTGGGGGGGAGGGCCACAGGTGCTCCTCTTGCTTACTTTTGGTAAGCGGCTCTGTTTGTCGGGTGATGGTTCCGTTGCACTTGTCTGTCAATACATGCACATGGTGTGATCTACTCATCTATCAAATTTAACCCTATTTATGCTTCCACTAAGGACCGTGATCTATATTTTCCTCTGTGTTGGAGTCATCTATATGTCATGTTGCGGACCTTAATTCAATGAGAACTTATTGATTTATATTCTGTCCACTTATATGTTTGGCATACGACTCAATTTATGTGATGCTATTTACCATTAGCGCAGCCCGTTCTATATAAACCAAGTATATGTAAAGCCCGACTGGACCTTCAGGTTAAATCGGCAAAATAGATTGCAGATGCTTCAAGACAAAACGTGCACAAAGCCTTGCAGTTGGTTTTCCTTAGGAAGCAGCCACTTCTCAAGTAGAAAAGTTTGTCCTCTTCCAGCATACTGCAAAGAAGGACCCTTGCTCTCTGGTTTGAAGCAGTGATCTCCCTGCAGAGGTCCAATACACCAACTAATGAGTCAGAGCCAGCAGGGAGCATGAGTTGTGCTGATTTCAGAGGTATACTGTATACTGTAAATTGTAATGTGGCATTGTATGCTGCATTATAACGTATTTTATCAAATGTTACCACCAGTCTGTTTTGTTTATGATTGCTGTGCTAAATTAGTTATGGCTCCATCGTGTATGTATTATCAGCTATGCATTGGCATTTTTCCCTTTTCTGTTGGGTTGCGTTGTTAGTAAAATAAAATCTGATTAAAAATATAATAAAAGATGATAAGCACCAATCTATAAAGGAAACTTAATTCTTGAAATTCCATTATTTATACAAGCTCCCTTTGGAGAGATATGCAGATATTCTGAAGAGTAACTGTCTTTATGGTCAATCACACCTACTTTGCAAGCTTTTTAAGTGCAGGAAGCCCCAAGGAATCTTATTTACAAAACCAGCCATAAGGAACAGTACAATAAAAGGACTCAAAAATTAAATATACTTGGGCAGAGTCTTTGAATTATTTGAAGATTAAGTTCAGTTCAATGTTTCCCTTATCGCAGCCTTGGAACTGATCAAGTGATCAGAGCAGACAAGTCCACCAACTGAGCACTCTCACTTCCTTTAGCTTGAGGGAATATCAGTATCTCCACCACAGAAGCAGGTAATATGATGAGGTAGTTTTGAAGCCATCAGTTCCAAAAACATTTATCTTGGTCTCATCACTCCAGAGTACAGAGTCCAAGTAGTCTTCTTCTTTTTCAGCATGAGCCCTGGCAAATTCTAGGGAATTTTTTGTGCATGGGCTTTAGGCAAGGCTTCCTTCGTGGATGACACCCATACGTTCCATTCCTCTGCAGTGTACACCTTATTGTGTTTCGGGAAACAATCACCCCAGTTTGGCTTTCTACTTCTTTAGCTAACTGCAGTGAACTTACATGGCCATTTTCTTCAACCCTTCTCACCCAGAAGACACTGCTGTCGAGGTGTTAACTTCCATGTTAACTCTCTGTGAGATGGTTGCAGTTCCATCTTTGTTAAATTTTTGTATCACTTTTGCTACAGTATTCTGACTGATAAGTAAGGCCCCTTTCACATTAGATGGATCCGCTCAGCGGACTCCGCCAGCTCAGCGACAGATCGCTCCATTGATCCCTGCTGAGTGAGTGGATGACAGGTCTGTCTCTGCTCACTGTGCAGGGACGGACCTGTCAGAGCCCCGCTGTTTTCTATGGGAAGATCAGATGAAAAGGACCGCATGTACATTTTCATCCGATCTCATTCGATCCGCTGGACGCTGGGTGAACGTATCGCCATCTATCTGTTTTGAGCAGATCTTGTCGGATCGGATGGCAGACGGGTGTCAGCAGACACATCTCCGTTGATATCCGCCTGCCCATAGAAGTGAATGGGTGGCTGCCTGAAAAACGGACAAGCGGATCCGAGCCGGCCGATCACGTGAAAGGAACCTAAAGCTCTGCTGATCTTCTTGTAGCCTTCAACTTTCTTGTGTGAAGAACTGATTTTCTTTTTCGAGCCTTGTGACATTTCTCTTCCATGTGGTGCCATTGCTAACATTGCAACATGGTCTTGAATCAGGGGCATAACTAGAACCTTCAGGGCCCCAGTGCAAGAAACCATGATGGGCCCCTCTGTCCCCCCCCCCTTCCATCTGACTCTCGGGCTTCCTATTTTGAGAGGGTGTCAATGGATATCCTCCCAGAACTCTGCCTCCTGTCTGCCCCCTGGGACGTGCATCCAGCGCAATCACGGCGGCCCTTTACCACGTGATTAGCTGGTCACATGTAAACAGACTTTCTGGGTATCAGCAGCCCTTTCCTCCCATGCTGTGTCTGTGTAAGGAAAGGAGAGCCATTAGCTGCCAAGAATGTCAGTAAATTGTTTACACTGATAATCAGTGCTGCCTATCAGTAACCCCTATCAGTGCTCATCAATGCCATCTATTAGTGTCCATCAATGCTGCCTATCAGTGCCGCCGATCAGTGCTTCATTTCAGTGTCGCCTATCATTGCTCATCAATGCTGCCTATCAGTATCACCTATCAGTGCCCATCAATGCTGCCTATCAGTGCCCATCAATTCTGCCTATCCGTGCCCATCAGTGCCGCCTAACAGTGCTCATCAATGCCGCCTATCAGTGCAGCCTATGAGTGCTACCTATCAGTGATTATTAATGCTCATCAGTGCCGCCTATCAATGACACCTATCATTGCTCATCAATGCCGCCTATCAATGCCCATCAATGCCACCTATCAGTGCTCAATAATGCTGCCTATCAGTGCTCATCTATGCCCACCAGTGCCGTGCCACCTATCTGTGCCACAGACCATTGCTCATCAATGCAACCTATCAGTGCCACCTATCAGTGCTCATTAATGCTGCCTATCGGTGCTCATCAATACCCATCAGTGCCACACCGCCTATCCGTGCCACAGATCATTGCTCATCAGTGCCACCTATCAGTGCCACCTATCAGTGCTCATCAATGCTACCTATCAGTGCTCATCAATGCCCATCACTGCCACGCTGACTATCTGTGCCACAGATCATTGCTCATCAATGCCACCTATCAGTGCTGCGTATCAGTGCCCATCAATGCCTCCTATCAGCACTGCTGATCAGTGCTCATTAGAGCTGCCTGCCTCCTCAGGATGAGAGCGTCTCTCATACAGCTCAGAGCCAACTTTTTTCCCTGCCCCCTCCCCCTTTCCTCTCTCGCACGGGATGACACAGCCAATCTGCTCCTTCTCCACCCACCACTCTCCCGTATGTGTACCGCGGGAGGTGTGAGCGTGTTAACTTTCCGCAAAGCACACACAGAAGAGGGGAGGGGGAGGTCGAGCAAATCAGCTGTGTTATCCCATGCGAGAGAGGAAAGGGGGGGGAGCAGGGAAAAATATCGGCTCTGAGCTGTATGAAGAGATACGCTCTACGCTCAGAGCCTTGGGACTAGCAACCTCACTGGGCCCCCCCGCCCGACAGTGGCGGAATGCCAGGGCATGGTCACAGATGCGACTGCTGTGATCCTGGTAGTTTCACCACTGTCTTGAATTAATTTGTTAGGAAAAATACTTTTTTGTGTGTGCAAATTAACAAATCTTAGTTGCAATCAATAGCCCGCATTTGTGGGAGTATTTTATAGTATAGTGTCCCATAGAAAATGTTGATTCTGAGTGGAAAGTAAAGGTTTCCTGACAAATCTGTTGGAGTGTACTCATTTATTCTGAGCACTGTAGATCAGGAATTAGACACAAACTGGGAGACTTTACATAGCAACTTGATTGTTGATCTTAAAATAGATCAAAGCTTGTTTACCTTAGATAACTTTAGCAAGCAAGGCTAGGGGCCATTGAAGAACCAGAAATATAACTGGATTCTACCAGCGCCACGGACAGTAAGATGATGTAAGCTCTCTGTTTTCTGCTGCCAAATTAAATACATATGAAAATGAATCTTCTTGAACAGCAGTTATATTAGCTAATGTCTGCTGTTCTGATGCTTGGTTTTGTTAGTGTCTCCTATACTATTTAGCTGCCTTGATCTAAGTTGAGCTCCAGGCATACAACTAAATAAGCAGTTAACCCCTTTGTGCTTTAACCTATTTCTGACACTTGTTGTTTATAAGTTAAAATCAGTATTTTTTGCTATACAATTACTTATAACCCCCAAAGATTAAATATATATATATTTTAGCAGAGACCCTAGAGAATAAAACGGCGATTGTTGCAATATTTTATGTCACGCTGTATTTGCGCAGCAAATGCAATTTTTTGGGAAGAAATACACTTTCATGAATTAAAAAAACAGTAAAATTAGCCCAATCTTTTTGTATAATGTGAAAGATGATGTTACGCAGAGTAAATAGATACCTTACATGTCATGCTTTAAAATCGTGCACACTCGTGGAATGGTGACAAACTACAACACTTAAAAATCACCATAGGGGACATTTTCAACATTTCTACAGGTTACCAGTTTAGCGTTACGGAGGAGGTCTTATGCTAGGATTATTGCTCTAACTCTAACGATCATGGCGATACCTCACCTGTGTGGTTTGAACACTGTTTACATTTGCAGGTGAGACTTACGTATGCATTTGCTACTGCGCATGAGCACAGAGGGATGGGGTGCTTTAAAAAAAAAAAAAAATTATTCTTATTTATTTTTTTATATTTTTACACTGTCCCTTTAAAAAAAAATTCTGACCACTTTTATTGCTGTCACAAGGAATGTAAACATCCCTTGTGACAGTAATAGGCAGTGACAGGTACTCTTTATGGAGAGATCTGGGGTCTATCAGAACCCAAATGCCTCCTTTGCACTTAAAAGCATTCAAAACTCCAAGTTTGGCTCTTTTGAATACTGTCATCTTTTAAAATTTGGCACCTTTAAGTCTTCAATAAACAGGAAGTGAAATGATGTCATGACATTGCTTCCAGGTTAATAGATACAAGACCCAATCGAAGCCGATTCCGGGTTCGTTCGGATCTAGGGCCAGCCGGTGGAGGTGCCGGCTGGTTACCCCAGCCTCCCGGTGGGATGGGAAAGCCCGGGTGAGCCGTGGAAGGCATTGGAAGGGGGAAGCGTTCCCTCCCGCTGCTTGTGATAACAGCTGAGCGGCTGCTTAGCATTGATTGCTATCACTAGAAAGCTGACCGTCGGCTATAAAAAATGGTACCGAGGTGGTGCCTGCAGCTTCAAGCCGAAGGCTGCATATTTGTGTTACATCGGCATGAAGGGGTTAAAATACATATTGTGGGAGATTAGCTCCTGGGGATCACTTTTCAGAGGAAAAGATTCAGCATAAAGGTCATTTTTGCAAGATCAATACACATAAAAAGAAACAGAAAACAAAACCTCGCCGTCCAGCGCTAAACTAAACAATCGGGTTCCTCTCTATACAGTGTGGGGCTGTTCCCGACACCCACAAAACATAAGTACAGTGCAAACCTTTATCTTTGAGCCCAAATTAGCACACAGAGCTCCCTCAGCTTTCTTCCTCTGAGATCCAGGATAGAGCTCTCCTCTGCTCCCTTCCTGGTCATTAAATGTAGGTGGAGAGGGGTTTGAGTGGACCAGAAAGTCCGGGCCGGAACCAGCCTTACCACGGTGGTTGGCAAAACCCGGGTCAGACTCTCGCTAGTTGCCTCAAAATGATCGCATGCGAGGCAACAAGTATCGCCCGTCCATTGTGGCGCCTCGCATAACGTCACATATCCCCCCCTCTGCTCAATCCCCTGGGGCGGAGCAACTGTCCTGACCTTGCAGTGGGCCCGGGAAAGACCATCTGCGTTATTTTGGTGCCTTCCAGCCCGGTGTTCCACTGGGGACTTAAACGGCTATAGGGCCAGAAACCACCTAGTCACCCGGCTATTTTTCTCCTGGTTGTTACACATCCACTTAAGGGGGGCATGGTTGGTGACTAACCTGAATGACCTTCTCAGCAGGTAGTATTTTAGGGCCTCTAAGGCCCACTTGATAGCCAGGCACTCCTTCTCCACAATGGCATAATTCCTTTCAAGCCTATTAAGCTTCCTGCTTAAGTAGACCACCGGGTGCTCCTCACCGTCTCTGATCTGGGACAGAATAGCACCTAGTCTCACCTCAGAGGCGTCGGTTTGAACCACAAACTCCTTTGTGAAGTCTGGGGTCATGAGCACTGGCTGTACACAAAGGGTTTGCTTCAACTTCTGGAAGGCCTTCTCGGCTTCGGGATTTCACTTAACCATTCCTGATCCTCTACCCTTTGTCAGATCTGTCAGAGGGACGGCAATGGTGGCAAAGTCGGGGATGAAGCGTCGGTAATACCCTGTAATACCCTGAACCTGTATTCTTGTTCACCGGTTAGGGCCACTTTTGAAAGGCCTCGATCTTATTGGTCTAGGGGCTTAATTAGACCCTGACCAATAACACACCCAAGGTATTTGGCCTCCTCTAGACCTATGGCACACTTTTTCCCAGGCCAGAAGAATCTCTGGGTTATTCTCTCCCTGGTTTTCTCCATCCCCAGATGTCTCCCTATTACATGCCCATGGGCCAGATCTAGCACCATCCTGCAGAAGAGTTTTGGAACCACTAGCTGTTCCACTTTGTCCTCCCCGTGTTTCAACACCTGATACAACAAATTATTTTTAAGCGCCATGTAGGGAAAAGACACCCCCGAATTCGGGTCCACAGGTTCCCCATCTATCACCTTCACGCTTTCTCTTGCTCTAAGGAGAGTGACATCCCGTAGTTGTTCTGTACAGAAGTCCTCTCTCCGGACCTCTAAGTCAGGTACTACATTCAGTTTACTCTCACCGTCAGGGTCAGAGACATTATTTGGGTCATTAGCCCCCCGCCCTGAGCTATATTCCAGCTCCTCCGGCTCCCCAGCTAGTACAGGAAAAGGAAGAGGGTCTCCTCCCTCCTTGGTCCTGCCACCAGTCTCCCCTTCCATTTGTCAAAACGGGTCTGTTGAGAGGTCCCGTGCTTCCGCAGCAGGGGGAGCTCTATCCTCCAGACTCCCTGTGCCTTTCCATAACCTCAAAAAATGGGGAAAATCCCTGTCCACTAGGGCATCATAAAGTAGTGAAGGTACCACCCCCACTGAATGAGTCACACTACCTCAAGGGCTGTCAATCTCAACCACCGCTGTTTGGTAGTCGCGAGTGTCCCCATGGCCGCAAATGACTCCAACAATGCTAGGGTGTAACCTTGCAGGGTTTACATAATTTCTTTTTACCACATTACCCGAGTCAAGCAGTGCAGTGACTGGTCTCCCATCAAAATCACACACTTTTGCTTCTCCATGCAACTCGAACATGATGCTGTATATGCGTAAAAAGAGAAAGGCGTCTATTCACATAATCCCATTGCATGGGTTCATCATTCAGGGGGCAATTGGCAGCAATATGGACCAATGCATGGTGTCGGTAGCACTGTATGTGTTCTATACTCGGTCCTCTCAAGGGCCCCAAGACCTTCCTGGCTTCTTTGGTCAGTCTCCAGGTCCAGAACTCCCAGTCTCTTAAGCTGTATCAGTCTTATAAAATTTCCCCAAGCCCCTGAACCCTTGAACAGTCTTACCGGGTCCACCGCGCGATCCTCCACCTCTAGACACATTGGCGTGGGGCCCAGATGGGAGCAACAAGTCCTCAGCAGCTGTGTATCTCTTGACGAGGTCCACCAGTTGGCTTGCAGTTTTGGGGTCCCCATGGCTAACCCATTTCCTCAAAGCAGCAGGGAGCGCCCATAGATAGCGGTCCTTGACCACATGCTCCACAATCTGGGGACCTGGCAAAGTCTCTGACTATAGCCATTTCCTGGTAAGGTGAACTAGGTCAAACATCTGCGAATGGGGTGGCTTGTCGGTGCGGTAGGTCCACTGATGCACGCGTTGGGCCCGGACTGCCGTGGTGACCCCCATGCATGAGAGTATCTCTGCCTTTAAAGTCTCATAGTCCTGGGCCTTATCTGTTTCCAGATTGAAATAGGCTATCAAGAATGGTGCTAGCAGTCCCGCCCACTGTTCTTTTGGCCATCCTTCGCGAAGAGCGACTCTTTCTAAGGTCGTGAGGTACGCCTGCACATCATCCGCAGGTGTCATCTTCTGCATGTGGTAAGAAGCGCGTACCAACTTTGGTTCCACTGTCATGGGAGGTGCGGACCCCTTTTTTAACTCCAGCAGGGCCTCTGCAAACTGTCGGTTCATCTGTCGGTTTGAAGAAAAAGGTTATAAAGCCTTATTTTTAGATAAGGTGACAACAAAACATGATAAGGTGGCAACAAAAGTGAGCACAACCCTAAGTGAAAATGTCCGAATTGGGTCCAATTAGCCATTTTCCCTCCCCGGTGTCATGTGACTTGTTAGTGTTACAAGGTCTCAGGTGTGAATGGGGAGCAGGTGTTGATTTACCTCCTAAGAACTCTTTATCCTAGAACAGGTGGAAAAATATATAGGCCAAGGTTATTTAGTGTGTTTGCTTAACTGTAGATGTATTGCTTAATTATATAGTATAATTTTGCATTGTAGAATACTGTTAATAAGTTGATACAGAATCCATTGATTGGTACCAATTTATCCTTTGGGGCATCGGTTTGAGATGGGGATTTACTGTAATATTTAATTTGTTATCAAATTACCTCTTTTGCAAAGACCCATTAGGTATTGTTTAACCACTTAAGGATCGAAAGGATTTCCCACGTTAGGACCAGAGCACTTTTTGCGATCCAGCACTGCGTCGTTTTAACTGACAATCGTGCAACGTTGTACCCAAATGAAATTTGCGTCCTTTTTTTCCCACAAATAGAGCTTTCTTTTGGTTGTATTTGATCACCTCTGCGTCATTTCTGATCGCCGCTATAAACAAAAGAAGAGCGACAATTTTGCAAAAAAAAAACAAACAAATTTCTTACTTTTTGCTAAAATACAAATCCAAAAGAAAAATATAAAAAAACATTTTTTTCCATCGGTTTTGGCGTTTATTGATTGGTTTGCGCAAAAATTGCCGCGTTTACGGACAATGAGAATTAATTTCTGGGGTTTTTAGTTATTTTTTACTAGTAATGGCGGCGATCTGCGATTTTTAGCGGTACTGCGATATTGTAGCAGAAATGTCGGGCCATTTTGAAACTTTTTTGGGACCATTGGCATTTATACAGCGATCAGTGCTATAAAAATGCACTGATTACTGTGTAAATGCCATTGGCAGTGAAGGGGTTAACCTGGAGGGGGCGCTCTAAGGGTTAACTGTGTTCCCTGGGTGTGTTCTAACTGTGTGTGGACTGCCCTGGCTGGGGAAAGGGAGTGATCACAGCTTCCATATAGAGGAAGCCTGTGATCATCGCCCTTTCCCCTTCAACAGAACAGAGTGTTTACTTACACGGACCTTCGTTCTTTCACTGCGGGGGGGACATCGCAGGTAGCCGGTGGCGATCAAGTCCACCGCTCCCTGGCCCCCCCCCGGACGCAGTGAGCGCGCGAGCGTGCTCACAGCACTAGTTATCGCAGCTGCTGTTGTATGACGGCGTTTTGCGATAATGAGCCACTCTGTCGCTGTCAGACTGCGGTCGGCAAGTGGTTAAATGACTCACTTATCAAGGACATTTTCATTATAACACTAGTGCTCCTAATGCTTGGATTTCTGTGGAGGTTCAGGCATATTATTATATCTTACTTCACACCTGTCTAAAACTTTTGCACAATACTGTATATATAGGGTTGTGGATGCCCAACTAAATACAGGGTGGGCTATTTATATGGATACACCTTAATAAAATGGGAATGCTTGGTGATATTAACTTCCTGTTTGTGGCACATTAGTATATGTGAGGGGGGAAACTTTTCAAGATGGGTGGTGACCATGGCGGCCATTTTGAAGTTGGCCATTTTGAATCCAACTTTTGTTTTTTCAATAGGAAGAGGGTCATGTGACACATCAAACTTATTGGGAATTTCACAAGAAAAACAATGGAGTGCTTGGTTTTAACAAAACTTTATTCTTTCATGAGTTATTTACAAGTTTCTGACCACTTATAAAATGTGTTCAATGTGCTGCCCATTGTGTTGGATTTTCAATGCAACCCTCTTCTCCCACTCTTCACACACTGATAGCAACACCGCAGGAGGAATGCTAGCACAGGCTTCCAGTATCCGTAGTTTCAGGTGCTGCACATCTCGTATCTCCATGTTTTTTCCATGTTTTGTAGATATTGATATTAAAGGGATGAGCACATCCACAACCCAATTTATAGATGGGATCTACCTAAAAAGGTCTTCACCATATTAGGAAATGCCCCATCTCATTATACATGATAACTTATTTGTTTCTTCCATAAGAGTTGATAGAATCAGTACTAATGTAAGGATAGACACATAAAGATATTGTTTGCAGTTAAATGATATGCATATTTATACAGATCTACAGATTGGGCAAAATAAGAGGTATAGAGGAAAGTACGCTTTAGCGCCAAAAGAAGGTCTATCTCTCTACAATAGAATCTATATGCTTCTTGTACGTCATTCGGCCGCCCAGTAAAGAGAAAGCAGCTCAAGTAACATTGTGTGACATGAGTCAAGGATAAAATAATATTTGGGTGATGAGTTACGGCTTACAGAGCAAGTACATCACCACCAACCTCCATGACGTCAGCACTCGCCATCATATCGACCTTAACCAGCTTCTCCGGGGGTCACATGTGTGGCAGGCCGAGTGGAAAATACCAGACTTTGTTATATTAATCTTTTCTGCTATGGAAAATGAATCCCTTCCAGAGACTATTTTAAGAAGTGCGCTGTCACAAACGATAGATTTAACCCTATAGCAGGTTTGCTTATGAAACAAAGTGGAACCAAGAGATTTTATTGGCTGAAGCTACTGACAATCCCCTCAAAGGAGAGAAATATATTACGGCATAATCATCAGGCATATTGAAGACTAATATTCTATTTACTACCCAAAAAAGAGACTAAAAGAATAAAAGAAAAACCCCAGAGTTCAAAATATGTTTGTAAAGCTTCGATACCGCATGACATTCAGTAGAAGGGGTGCTATTTTGTTTTAATTAATTCATTAATTAATATATCAATGAATAAATATTCAAATTCCATATTATTTTTTTATTTATTTTGTTTTGGGTAAAAATGTCAGTTAGAAACTCTGTAGTATTTTATTTACCTCTATAGTGTGCTTGCTTTTTTCAAGTGCCATCAGGTTCAGGAGTTAAAGGGACACTAGACTGGTTTAAATAAAAAAAGAAAATTCTATTCCAGCATACATTCACCGGCCACTTTATTAGGTGCACCTGTTCAATTGCTTGGTAGCAAATTGCTAATCAGCCAATCACATGGCAGCAACTCAATGCATTTATGCATCTAGCCGTGGTGAAGAGAACTTGCTGAAGATCAAACCGAGCATTAGAATGGGGAAGAAAGGGGATTTCATTAACTTTGAACGTGGCATGGTTGTTGGTGTCAGACGGGCTGGTCTGAGTATTTCAAAAACTGCTGATCTACTGGGATTTTCACACACAACAATCTCTAGGGTTTACAAAGAATGGTCCGAAAAGAGAAAATATACAGTGAGCGGCAGTTGAATACAAATACCTTGTTGATGTCAGAGGAAAATGGGCAGACTGGTTCCAGATGATAGAAAGGCAACAGTAACTCAAATAACCACTCGTTACAACCAAGGTATGCATTATCCATCTCTGAACACACAACACATCGAAACTTGAAGGAGATGGGCTACAGCAGCAGAAGACCACACCGGGTGCCACTCCTGTCGGCTAAGAACAGCAAAATGAGGCTATAATTCGCACACCATCCCCAAAATTGGACAATAGAAGATTGGAAAAATGTTGCTTGATCTGATGAGTCAGCTGTGACATTCAGATGGTAGAGTTAATATTTGGCATAAAAAACATGAAAGCATGGATCCATCCTGCCTTGTATCAACAGTTCAGGCTGGTGGTGGTGTAATGATGTGGGGGATATTTTCTTGGCACACTTTGGGCCCCTTAATACCAATTGAGCATCGTTTAACCACTTCAGCCCCGGAAGGATTTCCCAGTTTAGGACCAGAGCACTTTTTACGATTCGGCACTGGGTCACTTTAACTGACAATTGCGCGGTCGTGCGCCGTTGTACCCAAAGGAAATTTGCGTCCTTTCTTTCCCACAAATGGAGCTTTCTTTTGGTGGTATTTGATCACCTCTGCATCATTTCTGATCACCGCTATAAACAAAAGAAGAGCGACCATTTTGCAAAAAAAACAATATTTCTTACTTTTTGCTAAAATACAAATACAAAAAAAATATAAAAAAACACATTTTTTCATCGGTTTTGGCTGATTAATATTCTTCCTCATATTTTTGGTAAAAAAAATCTCAATCTGCGTTTATTGATTGGTTTGCGCAAAAGTTGCTGCGTTTACGAATGATGAGAATTAATTCATGGGGTTTTTATTTTTTTTTATATTTTACTAGTAATGGCGGCGATCTGCGATTTTTAGCGGTACTGCGATATTGCAGTACATGTCGGACCATTTTGACACTTTTTTGGGACCAATGACATTTATACAGCGATCAGTCCTATGAAAATGCACTGATTACTGTGTAAATGCCATTGGCAGTGAAGGGGTTAACCTGGAGGGGGCACGCTAAGGGTTAACTGTGTTCCCTCAGTGTGTTCTAACTGTATGGGGGCTGGGCTGGCAAGGGGAGGGGAGTGATCACGGCCTCCATATACAGGAAGCTGTATATGGAGATCGAGTCCACCCTACCCGCTCCCTGGCCCCCCGGAACACAGTGAGTGCGTGAGCATGCGCGCTCACAATACTTGTTCTCGTAGCCGCCGTCAGGTGATGGCGGTTTGCAATAACGAACCACTTTGCTGCCGTCAAGCGATGGCGGGTGGTCGGCAAGTGGTTAAATGCCACGGCCTACCTGAGTATTGTTGTGGACCATGTCCATCCCTTTATGACTACAGTGTACTCATCTCCTGATGGCTCCTTCCATCAGGAGATGCAAGTTGGAGACATCCTGCAAGGACGTTATTCCACTGCATAGCTTTGTGTCATCTGCAAACACTGAAATGGTACTTTTAAATTCCAGACCCTATATCATTTATAAAGGTATTTAAAAGTAATACCCCTTTCACACCGGAGCGTTTTTCAGGCGCTGCGGTGCTAAAAATGCTTTCACACTGGAGTGGTGCACTTGCAGGACGGGAAGAAATCTCCTGCAAGCCGCATCTTTGGGGTGGTGCGGTGAGCGGTGTATACACCGCTCCTACACCACCCCCTCCATTGCAAGCAATGCATGGCGCTCCTGAACCACCTCGGAAACGCTGAGCGACGGGGCTTTTAAACCCTTGCTAACCCCTTCTTGGGTGTTAAAAGCGCCCTCTCCCGACTGCATAGCGGCGCCATAGCACCGCAATAATATCGGTAAATGCGCCGCTAATTAGTGGCGCTTTACCGCTACCGCCCCTCTCCGTCCCAGTGTGAAAGTTCCCTTAGGGTTCCAACACTGAACCTTGGGGTACACCACTGATAACCTTAGACCATTCAGAATAAGAATCATTAACCATTACTCTCTGAATTCGGTCTTTTAGCCGGTTTTCTATCCATTTACAAACTGATCTTTCCAAGCCTGTAGACTTTACCTTACACATTAGCCGTGTGTGGGGAACGGTGTCAAACGCTTTTGCAAAATCCAAGTATACCACGTCCACAGCCACCGCTCTGTCCAAGGTTTTACTTACCTCCTCATAAAAGGAAATCAGGTTTGTTTGACAACTTCTGTCTTTCATGAATCCATGCTGTCTGTTGCTTAAAACATTTTTTTCAGCAAGAACTCATCTATGTGGTCTTTTATTAAACTCTCCAGGATCTTCCCAACTATAGAAGTTAAACTAACAGGTCTATAGTTACTTGGTAAAGACTTTGATCCCTTTTTAAATATGGGCACCACATTGGCCCTGCGCCAATCCAGTGGTACTATTCCAGTCATTAACGAGTCCCTAAAAATGAGATACAATGGCTTTGAAATAAAAGAGCTCAATTCTTTTAGGATCCGTGGACGGATGCCATCTGGTCCAGGTGCTTTATCCACCTCTATTCTATCTAAATACTTCTGGACCATTTCACTTTTGAGCCATTATGGACATGAGTTCCCCCTGCTCCTTTGTATACACAGAGCTGAGGAAAGTATTTCATAAATTTGCCTTCTCTTTGTCCCCCGTCACCCACTCTAGATTATTTTGTAAAGGGCCTACATGCTCAGACCTGACCTTTTTACTATTAATATATTTGAAGAATTTTTTTGGGGGGTTTGTCCTATTACTTTTTGCAATCTGTCGTTCGTTTTGAATTTTTGCGTCCTTGATTTCCTTTTTACATATTCTGTTATATTCTTTGTAATATTTAGAAGATGATAGTGTTCCTTCATTTTTATATTTTTTAAAAGCTCCTTTCTTATCATTTATAACTTTTTTAACTTGGGTCGTGAGCCGCCGTTTTATTTTTAGCCTTTGCCCATGGGAATATACTTTACAGTGAGTTTGCATACAGTCTTTTTGAAAAATTCCCATTTCTGTTCTATGTTCATCGATGACAATATCCCCCCTCCAGTCTAAGTCCTGGAGAGCAGCCCTCATTCTTGGAAAATTTGCTCTCTTAAAGTTAAGTGTTTTTATCATTCCCTATATGTTTGTTGCTTGCAGCTTACAGTAAAGCGGTTCTCTACCTGAAAAACACATTTTTACCTACAGGTAAGCCTATAATAAGGCTTACCTGTAAGTAAAATGAATATCTCCTAAACCTGTATGGTTTAGGAGATATTCCACTTGCATGCAGCTGACGTCACGGCGCATGTGCAGTAATGGCCCAGCAAAGGCCTGGCACATAGCACCGGACCTTGCCTGAAAGTCTCCCGGGACGATAGGCTCCCGCGCGCATGGAAGAAGTCCGCTCCCTCTGCGGGCACCGGGCAGCCCTGTGGGAGCTTTGTTCTAAGGTAAGTATTTCATAATGAGCTAGTATGCGGTGCCTTTCCCTTGCAGGTTTTTTTTTTTTTGTACGGGTAGACAACCACTTTAAGACCCTTTTCACACTGGGGCGTTTTGCAGGAGCTTTAGCGCTAAAGATAGCGCCTGTAAAGCGCCTGAAAATTGCCTCCCCTGTCTCCCCAGTGTGAAAGCCTGAGTGCTTTCACACTGGGGCGGTGCGCTTGCAGGACAGAAAAAAAAGTCCTGCGAGCAGCATCTTTGGGGCAGTGCGCTTGCAGCGCAGGAAAAAAGTCCTGCAAGCAGCATCTTTGGGGCAGTACGGGAGCGGTGTTTACACTGCTTCTCCACCGCCCCTGCCATTGAAATGACTTAACAGCATTTGAAAGCAGCACTAAGCAGGCGCTTTTAACCCCTTCTGGGTGGTTAAAAGCTCCCCGATAGTGGCGCCAAAGCGCCACTTTAACAGCGCTAAAGCATCGCTAAAACTTTACCCCCATCGCCCCAATGTGAAAGTAGCCTAAATGAAATCATGTTATGGTCACTGCTATCCAGATGTTCTTTTATATGAATATTGGTAATAAGCTCTGCATGGTTTGAGATTACCAGGTCCAACAAAGCATCATTCCTAGTTGGGGACTTGATAAACTGGACCATAAAATTGTCTTGTAATAGGTTTATCATTTTTTGCCCTCTAACTGTCCCAGCAGTGCCATTACTCCAGTTAATTTCCGGATAGTTAAAATCCCCCCTTATTATCACTGTCCCAGCCCTTGCAGCTTTTTCCATCTGTGCAAGGAGCAAAGTCTCCACTTCCTCTTTAACACTGGGAGGTCTATAACAAACTCCAATGATAACCTTTGTAGTGTGCACACCCATATGCAGATCTACCCATATTGCTTCAGACTCATCACACTCTCCCTCAACTAGGTCCTCATTCACACTCACTTTGAGATCATTTCTCACATAGAGACAGACACCCCCACCCTTCCATTTTACCCTATCTTTCCGAAAGAGAGCATAGCCAGGAATATTAATAGCCCAATCATTTGAAGAATGAAGCTAAGATTCAGCAATACCAATTAAATCATAGTTCTCCTCGTGCACCAGAGCTTCCAACTCACCTATATTGCTATGGCATTGGTGAACAAACACTTTAATTCACTGTCACATTTTGCACATGTATGTTGCATATTTTTTATTTTAGTACAAACAGTACCATTTCCAATGGTTGTTTGTAACATGGAAACCTTGATATCATCTTCCTTAGCCCTCCCCCCCCCCCCCATCTTTCCCCATTCCACTCACCAATAGGGGCTGACCCCTGTCTGACCTATCTTTCCCATTATAATCAAATCCACCCTCTCCCCTCAATCCTAGTTTAATACAATAAATAGTTAGACACAAAAACTTGTCTGTCAAACAAAGATGAACCACTTTTTTAGGGCGCTAGGAAAGCTCATGCAGGGGACTTGAAAAAAACAAAATAGCTCAGCATCTCCATCAGCGGTGGCCAGTCCACAAGGGGCGCAGGGGCGCCGCCCCCCCCCCCCTAATTTCCATGGGGGATGTTGGACTCATAGTTTTTTTGGAAGCACATGATTAAAGCCTGAGGCTCGAATTGGCTTCAAAAAGGTTGGGCTTGGGGCGCGGGGCTCTGCCAACCCACCCACTTGTGACATTAGTGAATCAATATTCGCTGTTGTCTTCCGGCTTCTCCTACCAGCCAGTCAGGACAGAGAGTGGCTCTTAAGACCAGATTAGTCGGGAGGAGAAGCCGAGGAAGCCATGACTGTGGATGGGGTGAGTGCGGACCTGGCGGGGGGTTTGTTTGCCGGCCCCAGCCCCCAAAAATTGAGCACCAGCCACTACTGATCTCCATAACCCACCAGCCAGCCGACATGGGTAACTAAAGCTTCCAAAATCTCCATACCAAATATGGAAACCATATACAGTAGGTCTAATTTAGAAAAGAGAAAGAGGAAAGGAAGGGAAAACAGCCCAAGAGATCATGATAAATGATTTTCAATTTTTTTTTTTACAAATAAATATGTGAAAAGTGTGGCCTGCATTTCTATTCAGCCCCCCTGAGTCAATACTTTGTAGAACCCCCTTTCACTGCAATTACAGCTGCAAGTCTTTTTTGGGATGTCTCTATCAGTTTTGCCCATCTAGAGAGGACATTTTTGGCCCATTCTCCTTTGCAAAATAGCTCAAGCTCTGTCAGATTGGACGGAGAGCGTCTGTGAACAGCAATTTTCAATTCTGGCCACAGATTCTCAATTAGATTTAGGTCTGGATCTTGACTGGGTCATTCTAACATATGAATATGCTTTGATCTAAACCATTCCATTGTAGCTCTGCCTGTATGTTTAGGATCGTTGTCCTGCTGGAAGGTGAACCTCCGCCCCGGTCTCAAGTCTTTTGCAGACTTTAAAAGGTTTCCATCTAATATTGCCCTGTATTTGGCTCCATCCATCTTCCCATCAACTCTGTCCAGCTTCCCTGTCATTGCTATAGAAAAGCATCTCCACAACATGATGCTGCCACCACCATGTTTCACGGTGGGGATGGTGTGTTAGTTTTCCACCACACATAGCATTTTGCTTTTAGGCCAAAAATTTATATTTTGGTTTCATCTGACCAGAGCACCTTCTTCCACATGTTTGCTGTGTCCCCCACATGGCTTCTCGCAAGCTGCAAACTTGACTTCTTACTGCTTTCTTTCAACAATTCCTTTCTTCTTGCCACTCTTCCATAAAGTTTTGTGGAGTGCACGACTAATAGTTGTCCTGTGGACAGATTCTCCCACCTGAGCTGTGGATCTCTGCAGCTCCTCCAGAGTTACCATGAGCCTCTTGGTTGCTTCTCTGATTAACGCTCTCCTTGCCCGTGGCCTGTCAGTTTTTGGTGGACAGCCATGTCTTGTTAGGTTTGCAGTTGTGCCATACTCTTTCCATTTTCAGATGATGGATTGAACAGTGCTCTGTGAGATGTCCAAAGCTTGGGAAATGTTTTTATAACCTAACCCTGCTTTAACCTTCTCCACAACTATACCTGGCTTGTCTGGTGTGTTCCTTGGCCTTCATGATGCTGTTTATTCACTAAGGTTCTCTAACAAACCTCTGAGGGCTTCACAGAACAGCTGTATTTATACTGAGACTAAATTACACACAGGTGGACTCTATTTACTACTTAGGTGACTTCTGAAGTCAATTGGTTCGACTAGATTTTTGTTAGAGGTATCAGAGTAAAGGGGGCTGAATACAAATGCACGCCACACTTTTCAGATATTTATTTGTAAAAATTTTTGAAAACCATTTATCATTTTCCCTCCACTTCACAATTATGTGCCATTTTGTGTTGGTCTATCACATAAAATCCCAATAAAATACATTTGTGTTTTTGGTTGTAAAATTACAAAATGTGGAAAATTTCAAGGGGTATGAATACTTTTTCAAGGCTCTGTAGATGAAAAATTTTTAAATATTGATATGTGAGCATTTATGCTGTGTTCTGTGTTGAGCTATGCCTGAATTTCACTGTATAATCTGTGCTATGACAATAAATTTTGTGCTACAACAGGGTGCTAGGGGTAAAAAGCAGGGGGACTCTCTGGATTTTAGGGTGAGTTTCCACGGCTGCAGTAGCTTGTTATTAAACATCCCTCCTTGGGTACCAGGAGACTCCTGTATTTTCTGTAAGAGATATTTTAAACATTTTTTCCTTCTCTTTAGCGCTGTAGCCCCAAGGTGAGGTGCGTTTCCTAAGCAACCACAATCATGAACGTCCCCTCTCCCCCTCCTTTTCCTGCCTCTGTAAATTCTGCACAGAAACCCAGCTCCATATAGATGCAGAAATGCACCAGAATTCTCATCCTGCCGTTACCCAGCGCTGACCTCGCCGCCTCTGACACGCCGCAGGTAATTAGGACAGAAAACTCATTTTTCTACCCATTGTTAATAGCAGACCCCTGACCGGGTCATGGCAATCCATTTGCAACCGCAATGACAGAAATTGCTTGCAAAACGCATGTGATAGACAGGCAGCTGTGGGGACTTAGTGCAGAATTGTTCTCATGCACATTAAGCCATTTTATAAAATGAACTGATAGTCACAAAGTGTTGATTTGACAGGAAGTGCTGACATCAGCAAGGCACTCTGTGAGCCAAGGCACCACTGCTGAGAACAATAGGGAACAAGCGGGGAATGGCATGAAATTTCCACCCCAGTGCACCAGACCTTTGTATGACGGGACGGTCACAGGGCTATTTATTGGGGGTTTGCAACTCCAAGACAGATGCTGCTCAGACCTAATACCAAGGTTAGCAGAGAAAGCAGTCACTGCCATAGCCATGGCTCTGACACTCATCCAGGAATGTTTGTTGTCTCCATCCTCATGGTACCAATAAAATTGGCCATATAAGAATTCTTTACTTTGTTACATGCTGGAAGGCATTTATATGCAGCTGTTGCATTTTTTAACAAGATGTTAAGCAAGTCAACACATTCTCTTTCTCTATATATACAGTATATATATATATATATATATATATATATATCTACCGATCAGCCATAACATTATGAACACCCACCTACCTAATATTGAGTAGGTCCCCCTTTTGCTGCTAGAACAGCCCTGACCCCGCACAGCAACAAAAAATAAAGGCATTTGGAGATTCAAAGGGTTTGAAAGCAAGGTACTTTGTAAAGTTGTAAAGTCTTGTTTTTTTTTTATTAATAACAAACATGTTATACTTACCTGCTCTGTGTAATACACAGAGAAGCCAGGATCCTCCCCATTATTAGGTCCCCTGCCGGCGCTCCTGGCTCATCCCTCCTGCCGGGTGCCCCCACAGCAAACTGCTTGCAATGGGCGCACCCAAGCAGGCGCGCTCCTGCATTCTCCATTCACACACGGAGCCACTGCCCAGCCCCACCTCCTCCACCTCCTGATTGGCTCACTGGCGGTAATTGACAGCAGCGAGAGCAAATGGGAAAAGCCAATAAGGAGTGCGACTCTCATGGACATCACTGGATCGAGAGGGGGGCTCAGGTAAGCATTAGGGGTGGCTGGGGCGTAGGGTTGCCACCTGTCCAGTTACCCAGACAGTCCGGGTTTTGAATCATGTGTCTGGGATTCAGGCAGACTTAAAGCGGAGTTCCACCCGCGAAACATGGTTAAAGTAATCTAATCAATAGCAACCACAATCAGAGAATTTGTTGCTATATGGTCCCTATAATCTGCCACTTCATGGTCCGCGGCGCTGTGCGTCACTTCCTGCCTCACCTGGGCTCCTGGGAGAAGTGAGTCATCATTTCCCAGGAGTCAGTGGGCATCCCTGAGAAATACACTCAGCGCTATGCCCACCGGTGCAATGCGCATGCGTGAGATTGAGAGGTGTATGCTGGATAACGAGCATGCACCTTATCCAGGAAGAGGGTGCGAGTGGGCTTCACATGCCCACAATTAAAATGGGAATGCTCAGGAAGAAAAAAATTATGATTATTTATTTATATGAATACTACCCGGATTTAAATCTAACAATACTGTTATTTATCTAATGTATAAAGACAGAGGGGATGCCAAAAAAAAAAATGATGTGGGTGGAACTCCGCTTTAAGACAGGACTGTGGCTCCCCAAGTAACCGAGATAGTCGCACACAAATCTGATGCCATCCAGGAGCTGCGGCCGCTGTCTGGGGGCAGGTTTGGCACCACTGAAGGGTGGGGCAATGATGTCAGCAAGAGCAATTTGGCGACACCCACTACTCACCTCGGGGCACCCAAATATGTCCTAGGTCATTTATAATCTATAGTGTTTACTGCAGGAAAATTGGTGTTTCCCCCAGTTCCCACCTCACGTCAGCCTACTAATCATCAATGTAAACGCTTAGCAGGGGCTCTGGAAGGAGGAGCAGGGTAAGCTGAGCTGCTGAGAGATGACTCCTATGTAGTAAATTTGAGAATGAATTGTTCCCCAATGCCTGTGGCTGCAGTGGTCACTAGGGACATGTTTTAACCACTTCAGCCCCTTCCTGACCAGGCCATTTTTTGCAATACGGCATTGCGTCGCTTTAACTGACTATTGCGTGGGCGCCAAACAAAATTTACGTCCTTTTTTTCACACAAATAGAACTTTCTTTTGGTGGTATTTGATTACCTCTGCAGTTTTTATTTTTTATTAAAAAAGAGCGTCAATTTAGAAAAAAAAAACAATATTTGTTACTTTTTGCTATAATACATATCCCAAAAAAATGTAAAAAACGAATTTCTTCCTCAGTTTAGACCGATATGTATTCTACATATTTTTGGTAAAACAAAAATCGCAATAAGCGTATATTGATTGGTTTGCACAAAAGTTATAGCATCTACAAAATAGGGGATGGATTTATGCCATTTTTAGCGGGACTGTGACATTGCAGCGGACAGATCAGACATTTTTGATACTTTTTTGGGACCATTGACATTTATACAGCGATCAGAGCCAAAAATAGCCACTGATTACTGTATAAATGTCACTGGCTGGTAAGGGGTTAACACTAGGGGGCGATCAAGGAGTTAAGTGTTCCCTAGGGAGGTGTTTCTAGACTGGGGGTAGAGAGAGAAAGCTGCTCCCAATCACTGGGAACAGCAGATCTCTCTCTACTTCCCTGGCAGAACAGAGATCGCTTGCGTTCATGAACAGATCACCGTTCTGGCTCTGTGAGGAGCGATTACGGGTGGCCGCCGGCCATACGCACCGGCTCCAGCGACTCGCAGCGGCAAGGGCTGCCGTACAGCTACAGCGTTCGTGGGAACGTGCCGACCTGCCACCGTATAACAACGGTGACTGGTCGAGAAGTGGTTAAAGCTCTTTACTAATTGTTAAGAATGTATAAATCCTTCAGTGTCTATAATCTGATCATTGGTTAACCACTTCAGCCCCGGAAGGATTTCCCACTTTAGGACCAGAGCACTTTTTGCGATTCGGCGCTGCGTCGCTTTAACTGACAATTGCGCGGTCGTGCGACGTTGTACCCAAACAAAATTTGCGTCCTTTTTTTCCCACAAATAGAGTTTTCTTTTGGTGGTATTTGATCACCTCTGCGTCATTTCTTATCGCCGCTATAAACAAAAGAAGAACGACCATTTTGCAAAAAAACCCAAATTTCTTACTTTTTGCTAAGATTCAAATCCAAAAAAAAAATATAAAAAAACATTTTTTTTCACCGTTTTTGGCTGATTTATATAATTCCTCATATTTGCGACAAAAAAATTGCAATCGGCGTTTATTGATTGGTTTGCGCAAAAGTGGCCGCGTTTACGGATGGTGAGAATTCATTTCTGGGGTTTTTATTTTTTTTTTATTTTTTACTAGTAATGGCGGCGATCTGCGATTTTTAGCGGTAATGCGATATTGGGGCAGACATGTCGGAACATTTTTGACACTTTTTTAGGACCAATGACATTTATTCAGCGATCAGAAATTTAAATGTCCACTGATTACTGTATAAATGTCATTGGCAGTGAAGGGGTTAACCTGGGGGGAGAGCTAGGGGTTAACTGTGTTCCCTGGGTGTGTTCTTACTGTGGGGGGGGTTGGGCTAACATGGGCATGAGAGATCTAACTGATCCCAGTTACAGGGATCAGTAGATCTCTCATGCCCCACTGACAGAGCGGGGAACCGCCGTGTTTACATCGTTCTTTCCCTGTAGCCGCTCATCGCGGCTCGCCGGCGGACATCGGGTCCGCCCGAGCCGCGGGCACACTCCCCAGGAGTGCGGCGCGCGCCCCCTGGTGGCTAAATGCAGATCGCCGCTTATTTACGGCGATTCGCGCAGGGCTCCCCGACTGCCGCCGTGAAAAGACGGCGACGGTGGGGAACCAGTTAAAGTGGTTGTAAAGGCTGAAAGTTTACATGAAGGTAAAAAACCTTCAGTTTGCAGCTCCCCCTCAGCCCCCCCCCCCCCATACTTACCGAAGCCAGGTCCAGAGATGTGCACAAAACCCAAGACACTCCTGGGTCTCTTCCTCCTGATTGGCTGAGATGCAGCATCAGGAGCCATTGGCTCTCGCTGCTGTCAATCAAAGGCAGTGTGGCAGGAGCAGGGTGGGGCTGAGCCATGGTCTCTTTGTGTTATAGACACATAGAGTTGGCTCGGGAGCAAGCATGCACAAGTGCCCCCCACAGCAAGGGGCTTGGAATGGGGACACTCAGCAAGGGGGAGGGGCCCAGAGCATCTGTGTAGGACCTGTGTAGCCAATGGCCCCCTTAGGGGTGGCTGAGTGTTGTGGTCCACCTGATCACACTGCCCTCAATCACATTCCATACAGCATCAAAAGTCACTGAACAGGCGGGTAATTTTGTTTTGTTTTATTTATTAGGGGATTAAACTTGGATAGGGATTGGAAAGTTGTTGGATGCCCAACAAATATATCCTATTTAGTTTGGGACCTTCTATATATACTTCCAGTATATACGCTCCTTTCTCTTCCTCCAGCACATCTCCTGCTTCTCATACTCCTGTTCCTCTCTCCTGCACAATATTTGCTCTCATTGGTGAGACCTGGATGTCTTATATTTGCCAGGCTTCCATATTCTCTTGTTTGGCCTAGCTAACAAATGATGAGGCCTGCTGTAGTTGAAGCAGGACCTCCGGACCACCCATTACAGGCAGGGACAGTTGGAAGTGTAAAAAAAGTACTACTGTGCTAGCCAGCCTGATGGACTACTGCTCCCAACCCATCCTCTTCCAGGTCCTGTCAGCCCTCTTGGCTGCGATGGCTTTCTCCACTGCCACAGTGACAACACAGCCCCATGCTGGCTCTGCGTCCTTCCCAGACTGTCTCTCACCCAAATCCTCTCTGGCATGCTTCTCCTCCAGCTTCCCAGGGTATGTGTCATTCACCAACACCTGCGACTTGTAGTTCCTCTCAGAGATCTCTCCAATAGCGTTCTCTCCAGCTGTCCTTTCCACTCTCCCTTGTGCCTACCACCAAGATCTCGCTCCTGCTGGCTGCACCCGAGCTCTACCCGGTCAAGGTCACCCCCTTCCAGACTGGGGGCTCCCCAGGGGCCACGACAACCTGGACGCTATCTCATTTCTCCAACTTCCACCCGAACTCCTCCCTTGTTTGGGCTGACCCTGGGTATTTGAGGAGGCCTGCCCCCTGCCAATCCAGATTGGGGATTGGTCAGGGCTCCCCAGAATACCCCAGATGGCTACACCCACCCTTCCACCTTTCTTTCCAGAAGCTTCTCTGGAAAGAAGTGGGAGGTCCTGGTGACATCATCTGTGAATCACCCAAGTCCTACCCTGAGCCACTCCCAGCCCAGAATCCAAAACAACCAGGTCGGTATACCTACAGGCCTGGCTAAATTTTACCTCACTTAACCAAAAATCTATCTCTAGCTCACACCTACAGTATGCTACAAAAGTGAGTACATGCCTCACATTTTTGTAAACATTTTATGATAACTTTTCATGTGACAACTCTGAAGAAATTACACTTTGCTACAATGTAAAGTAGTGAGTGTACAGCTTGTATAACAGTGTAAATTTGCTGTCCCCTCACAATAACTCAACACACAACTAAACCACTGGCAACAAAAGTGAGTACACCCCTAAGTGAAAATGTCCAAATTGGGCCCAAAGTGTCAGTATTTTGTGTAGCCGCCATTATTTTCCAGCACTGCCTTAACCCTCTTGGGCATGGAGTTCACCAGAGCTTCACAGGTTGCCACTGGAGTCCTCTTCCACTCCTCCATGACGACATCACGGAGCTGGTGGATGTTAGAGACCTTGCACTCCTCCACCTTCTGTTTGAGAATGCCCCACAGATGCTCAATAGGGTTTAGGTCTGGAGACATGCTTGGCCAGTCCATCACCTTTACCCTCAGCTTCTTTAGCAAGGCAGTGGTCATCTTTGAGGTGTGCTTAGGGTCTTTATCATGTTGGAATACTGCCCAGTGGGCTGCTTTAATTCCAGCTCCGATAGCGTATATTAAAGTTGCTGCAGTTAAAAAGCTTGTAGTTGGATCTTGGGATTGAGCTGGCGGTCCGCCACGAGGTGAGCTACCGCCTGTCTCAGCCTCTGCCTCTCGGCGCCTCCCCGATGAGTCTTCGAAGGGAGGGTATCATGCTCTGCTTCAGTTGGTCACAGTACATGTTGGCATTCACTCAATGTACTGTAGCTCCCCAGTGCCGGCAGCACTCATGTAGCCCCAGACCATGACACTCCTACCACTATGCTTGACTGTAGGCAAGACACATTTGTCTTTGTATTCCTCACCTAGTTGCTGTCACACACGCTTGACACCATCTGAACCAAATAAGTTTATCTTGGTCTCAGCAGACCACAGGACATGGTTCCAGTAATCCATGTCTTTAGTCTGCTTGTCTTCAGCAAACTGTTTGCAGGCTTTCTAGTGCATCATCTTTAGAAGAGGCTTAATTCTGGGACGACAGCCATGCAGACCAATTTGATGCAGTGTGCGGTGTATGGTCTGAGCACTGACAGGCTGACCCCCGCACCCCTTCAACCTCTGCAGCAATGCTGGCAGACGGCAGCACTCATACGTCCATTTCCCAAAGACAACCTCTAGATATGACACTGAGCACTTGCACTCAACTTCTTTGATCTGTTCTGAGTGGAACCTGTCCTGTTAAACCGCTGTATGGTTTTGGCCACCGTGCTGCAGCTCATTTTCAGGGTCTTGGCAATCTTCTTATAGCCTAGGCCATCTTTATGTAGAGCAACAATTCTTTTTTTCAGATCTTCAGAGAGTTCTTTGCCATGAGGTGCCATGTTGAACTTTGCCATGAAGTGACTAGTATGAGAGCGAGAGAGCGATAGCACCAAATTTAACACACCCGCTCCCCATTCACACCTCAGACCTTGTAACACTAACGAGTCACATGACACCAGGGAGGGAATATGGCTAATTGGGTCCAATTTGGACATTTTCAATTAGGGGTGTATTCACTTTTGTTGCCAGTGGTTTAGACATTAAAGGCTATGTGTTGAGTTATTTTGAGGGGACAGCAAATTTACACTGTTATACAAGCTGTACACTCACTACTTTACATTGTAGCAAAGTGTCATTTCTTCAGCGTTGTCACATGAAAAGATATAATAAAATATTTACAAAAATGTGAGGGGTGCACTCACTTTTGCGAGATACTGTAAGTAGAGGGCGCTACACCTGAAAAGAGGAGGATCAGGGCTGCTCTGTGCAAAACCACTGTACAGAGCAGGTAAGTATGACATGTTTGTTATTTTTTTTTTTTTAAATATCCTTTACACTCACTTTAAACCCATCTGTCAAAATGACATTTAGTGGCCGGTAGGGATCTCATGTGTGTGGGCTCTCTTCAGTAGTCTATACCTATGGGGAAATGACAAACAATATGTTTTTGGACACCTTAATAATTGGTACAGAGACTACATTCATAACAGTCACTGTTGCAACTAAACCTCCCCCCTGTATTTTTTTGCCACATTACAGTAATAAAGCAGGAACTATGGTTACACTTATAGGTTTTCAGAGTGCCAAGTGGAAATGCTCATCAAAAATCCCTCCATAGATAGCAGGAACGTTTTGATTTTAAATCACATGATTAAGCATGGAGGAAACACCAGGCAGCATCAGTGGCAGCTACCACAAGAACCTTGGAGGATCTTCTGTCAGGTATACAACTCAGTGCTCTGCAGAATTGTCCCTCTAACCCAGGCGTCTCCAAACTTTCTATACAAAGGGCCAGTTTACTGTCCTTCAAGCTTTAGGGGGGCCGGAGTGTGGTCAGTAAGAGTAGAAAATGTCCTGGCATCAAAGGTAGAAAACAATGCCCCATGATTGATATTAAGGGGAGTAATAATGCCCCATTGTTAGTATCAATGTGAGGTATAGTGCCCAATCGTTGGTGTCAGTGGGGGAATAGTGCCCCATCATTGGTGTTAGTGGGAGGAATAGTGCCTTATTGTTGGTATCAATGCGAAGAATAGTGCCCCATCATTGGTGTCAACAGAAAGAATAGCGCCCCATCTTTGGTATCAATGGGAGGAATAGTGCCCCATAAATGGTGTCAATAAGAGGAATAGTGCCCCATCTTTGGTATCAATGGGAGGAATAGTGCCTCATCGTTGGTATCAGTGGGAGGAATAGTGCACCATTATTGGTATCAATGAGAGGAGTGCCAATTGTTGGTGTCAGTGGCAAGAACTATGCCCCACTGTTGCTGACAGTGGGGGGAATAATGCCCCAGACCTGGATAAAATCAAGCAAAGGGGCACATCCAGCCCCTGGGCTGCAGTTTTGGAGACCACGGCTCTAACCAATATACAGTATCTGCTTTACTACTCTAGAGGAGCAGCCAAGAGTGGGGGTGATTTGCATACTGGTGCATCTCAAAAACTGGCATTGCAGACAGATGTAAAATCACAGATTTTACAAACTGTCAGTGAATTTACTGACGGTTGGCAACCCTGCCCTGTTTGAGAAAGGCTGTTCTAAGGATACCAGCCCCTTTGCTTGGTGTGCTAGAATGCTATCTTTAAAGAACTAAACCCTCCTATCCTTTTCAGCCAAGGAAGCTGCCATCTTGACCTCTGTTTGATCTGGAATTGTCATGGTGCTGCACATGGGATCAGCTATGACACCAGCCATCTGATGGTTTGACAGTTTGGATGAGAGCACAACTAATGTGACAGCATTCCGGGCATGACGGGAATGTAACTGTTTTTTGAAATTGATGGATTAAGTTCCGCTTTAAACAGAAAGAAATAAAACTATAGTTGATATGAACCCGGAAAACTGCACTGCAGGAGTTGATTGCAATGGAAAAGATTGCTTGTCTCATCCCTTATCAGTAGACAATTCCGGCATGGCATTGGTAAGCACTCGGAGACACAGCGTGAAAGGATCAATCACCCATCTGATATATTAGAAATTCTATCTAAGTGACCATGGAGGATACCTGCACTTGAGTCGGCTAGTACACTGCCTAGTTATCACAGTGTACGCCTGACTCATTTTTACAAAATCTGAATTTGGTAAAAAAAAAAACCTCTGATAACTGCCTGTAATGTAAGATCTCTCATTTAAGCTACTTGTGTATTCAGTGCTGGTGTACAGAATAATGATGATGTGCAGGGTGCAGGAATCCATAGAAATCAGATTCCAATTTACTGGAGCCAAAGTCTTATTTTATACTGTGGACTTCCAATTCTACGCTCCTGGTATTTTATTTAAGTAGAGACATCAGTAGGTTATAAAGTTCAGAGAAAAATGTTTACCAGTCCCTGCCCCAAAAGAGCTTACAATAGAATGTTCTAGGCTCACTTTGCAAAAGACACAAAAATTGATAGACAGGGAATTGAAGCAGGGGCTCCAGTGCTCCACTGCCATGCTGCTGCTGCTTTTTTTGCGTTGTCTTGCTATTATTATACAGGATTTATATAGTGCCAACAGTTTGCGCAGCGCTCTACAACAGGGGGGCAGACAGTACAGTTACAATACAAATCAATACAGGAGGGATCAGAGGGCCCTGCTCTTTAGAGCTTACAATCTAGAATGGGGGGGGGGGGGGGGGC
>BLSH010232194.1:94170-104673 GCA_018402905.1 Glandirana rugosa
ACCCCAGGGGGGTTGTCTGCCCCCCCCCCCCCCTCCAAAATAGACACCAGCTGCCATTGCTACACATAGAGAAGTGTGGGGTTGTCAAGGACAGGTGCTCCGCGCCATACACTGAGCGCACAGAAGACGAATGTCGGCACTTGAGCAGCAGTGTATGAGTGTATGTCTCCAAACATTGCAAAGCCTGACAGCTTTATACAAAAGGTTCCTGCAAAGTCTGCCACCTATGATTAGGCTTCCAATTATTCCATTATACTAATTATCCTTTCCTCTATAAATAATCATAGGTAGGATTGGAGCGAGCAATTTTCCCTATAAGCAGCAAACAGCATGCATTGCTTGCTGGAGTAAGACGTTTCCTTGCATCACAACCCTTTTGTCACCATAAAATGAATGAAGATCACCATAGGTGTGAGCAGCCTATAGCATTAGGGTGTGCACCCCAATAATAATTATAAAAACAGTGTCAGTAGAGCAGTGGACTTGTCAGCAGGGCAGAGATTGGTGTCAGTAGGGCAGTGGATGGTATCAGTAGTTTTTTTATTTTTATTATTTTACTTATTTATTATTTTTAAAAAAAAACCATTGGGAGGCTTTGGTGAAAAATCAGCAGGGAAATCTGTGCCGCACATAGGGTTGCCACCTCATCCCTTTAAGCTCGAACATATTCATTACCCAGGTTTTGTGGCTGATTAAGGTGGTAATTAAACTCATTAGGTGCCTTATCTGCATTAAATTAGCCTCAGGAACCTGTGTAATTCATATGTGTTCGGGTTTAAATGGATGAGGTGGCAACTCTAGCCGCACAGGGTGATTAGGGTGTGCCCAGGCACACCTGACACACCTATGAAGATCACTTTGAAGAGGTTTGGGGTTTATTCACAAATACAAATCACAGCTCTGATGGTGCAGAAAAAGCAAGCCTTGTTATGCAACAACAAGGACTAATTAAGTGTCATTTTTCTAGGATGGATCGCTAGGGAAGAAGGCCTCGGCTCAGTGTCTGGTCACCACGGCAACATGAATTACCCTCCCATCAATATTGTAGCCAGGGGGAACCTAACGCTCAGGCAGCTGGAAGATGCTGTGGATGCTGGGCTGTGGGAACCTCAGACCATCATTATTGTGGTCATCTTCGCATTGGTGTGTTTCCTCCATCTGACGGCCTTTCTGTATACGGTCTGTCTGCAGAGCTATGTTAATGCTGGCGCTCAGACCTTTCAACGGCCCGTCTCTCATGTAAAAAGAGATGGAGGAAGCAAAAAATGTTTCCACTTCATATCACAGTGGCTGAATGATAACTGTCACCCACCACAACGAGAGAAGACCCCCATCATGATCGACATGTGAAAGATGAAATAAAAACAACGATGGCGTCTGCAACAAGATTAAAAAAGAAAAAAATATGACTTGCTAAGTGGCCCCAGGTACAGCCCATTCCACACTTTAAATTGTGGAGCAAAGAATGGTTGGAAATGATGATGTCCGTTCTGTACACATCTTATAAAGGTCAAGTGTGGCCACGTTAGTGAGTAAGCAAAGGATTCTGGGAGAAGAAATATGCCACGTGTTTAGAGAAGATGTGTGGGCAGTGTAAAGTTACCAACCTTAGAATGTGTAATAAAACATGATGTTACAATAACTACATGTGTGGACTGACAACTTTTATTTTGGGATCATTCAATTCAACCAGATCTTGGAACACAATATGAGAAGACATAGCCTCTAACGGCTATGGGGATAAAAGGATTGGGGTAAGTTAAGTCAGAAATATACTATATAGTCAAAACTATTAGGACGTTTGCTCTTAAACACACACATGAACTTTAATGGCATCCCAGTCTTATGGCCCATACACGGTACAATTATCAGCCGACTGCCAATAATCCAACCGGTAGTACGCTCCATTCGACAGCCGATTTTCAATTATCGTCCAACAGAAGTTGTATGAGAAAACTAGAAAACTTTTGTCTGCTGACAAGGCGTCGTCTGATTTTCGGCTTGTGTGTACAGAAGTTGGACAAACAAAAGTTGTAAGTACAAACAGGCATGCTCAGAATCCAGGACGTGTTCAGTCGTGTAATCCTGCATCCATAATTCACATTCACCTGAACTTCCTCTTTATTCGCTGGTAACAGGTGACTACGTTCGGCTTTGTCGAACAATAATTTGACTACCATCAGTATGCTAGACAAAAATCACAGAGAGACGATTTTGGGAAAAGTTGGACATGCGGTTGCGCAAAAATTGCATCGTGTGCACGAGGCTTAAGGCTCGATTCACATCAATGCATTTTGCTTTTAGCGTTTTTTTCAGTGCTTTTTGCTGTGCTTTCTGCAGTTTTTACCACGTTTTGACCGCGATTTATGTGGTTATTTATTTTTTTTTTTAAAACGCGTCCAAAAATGCAGCGTTTTTCTTGCATACCGATTGAAGTCTATTACATGCAAAACGCTGCATTTTGCGGGGAAAAAAGTCCCAGGCCCTTTCCAAAAATGCAGAGGCACAAAAATGCATTGATGTGAATATGCTTCATAGGAACCCATGTTAAAAAGATTCCCTGCATTTCTGCAAAATGCATCAAAAAACGCATTAGTGTGAATGGAGCTTTAGTCTGTTGGGTTCAATATTGAGTTGGCCCACCCTTTGCAGCGACAACAGCTTCAACTCTTCTGGGAAGGCTCTCCACAAGGTTTGGAGTGTGCCTATGGGAATGTTTGACCATTCTTCCAGAAGCTCATTTATGAGGTCAGGCACTGATGTTGGATGAGAAGGCCTGGCTGGCAGTCTCCGCTCTAATTCATCCCAAAGGTGCTCTATCGCAATGAGGTCAGGACTCTGTGCAGGCCAGTCAAGTTCCTCCACCCCAAAATTGCTCATCCATGTCTTTATGGACCTTGCTTGGTGCATTGGTGCGCAGTCATGTTGGAACAGGAAGGGGCCATCCCCAAACTGTTCCCACAATGTTGGGAGTATGAAATTGTCCAAAATGTCTTGGTATGCTGACACCTTAGGAGTTCCCTTCATTGGATTGAAGGGGCCAAGCCCAACCCCTGAAAAACAACCCCACACCATAATGCCCCCTCCACCAAATGATTTGGACCAGTGCACAAAGCAAGATCCATAAAGACATGGAAACGTGAGTTTGCAGTGGAGGAACTTGACTGGCCCACACAGAGTCCTGACCTCAACATGATAGAACACCTTTGGGATGAATTAGAGTGGAGTCTGTGAGCCAGGCCTTCTCATCCAACATCAGTGCCTGACTTCACAAATGTGCTTCTGGAAGAATGGTCAAACATTCCCATAGACACACTCCTAATCCTTATGGACAGCCTTCCCAGAAGAGTTGAAGCTGTTATAGCTGCAAAGGGTGGGCCAACTCAATATTGAACCCAATAGACCAAGACTGGAATGCCATTAAAGTTCGTGTGCATGTAAAGGAAGGCGTCCCAATACTTTTGTCAATATAGTGTGTGTCAACACACATTGGGGTCTATTTGTCAAAAATTTGATAGGCATGGCATCGAATATTCACCAAAATTCTTTGAACATTCACCCTATAGATTAAGACAAATTAGTGGAAATTTACCCAAAATTCACCTTGTTAAGGCTGGGTTCACACTATTGCGAATTACATGCGTATTTCTCCACATCCAATTCACATGACAGGAGATTGTGACTGGCTGTCTATGGAGCCGATTCACACATCTCCAGAGCGGCTCCGATGCAATTTGCACAGGGGTCCTGTGTGTCTTCTGGTCCGAATGGGACCTGAAACAGTGAACAAGGACTCCCGGACCCCTGCTGTGAGCCGATCCGTGCTGCAGTGTGAACCCAGCCTAAAAGTTAAAGGCAGTTCCCACCATTTGTCCTGGAAAGAAGAAGGAATTCCTTGCAACATCGCTGCTCATATTTAGACTAATATTGATATCATATTAAGTTTACAGAATTTGAATGGTGTGGGGAAGGATTAGATCCTCTGTCAAGTTTTTATTACTGTGTCCCCATTAGGGAGTTTCATCCCTCGGTTTGTACTGGTGACCATTGTCACCTAGAACACAAGTGGAGGGAAATTCAACATTTCAGATTTGTCCCTCAGAATAAGAGGTAAGGTGACGCCTTCCAATACAGACACCTGATCTGGGGACAACTGTCTAAGGGTATTCATCTAAATCTAATGTCCTCTTGAGGTTTTTTTTTTTTTTTGAGCACACTGTAAAACATGGATGCCAACAAGTTCTACTGTACAGACAATAATGGCTCTCGTCAATGGATTTTGGGGCATTGTAAAATGCAGGGCAACTCATCTGGTATGAACCATCCCTTACAGTGACTATAGGGAAGAAATTGTTGGTTTGACTTCCCAAATAGCATTGAATTCAGTATTTGGCTTACGGGCTTGCGCACATTGCTTACTCAATACAGCCTATACCTCGCAAATATAGTTTTCCCCATCAATGGGCATATACCCACCACACTTTTGGGTTGATTTACTAAAAATGGAAAGTGCAAAATCTGGTGCATGGTAGTCAATCAGCTTCTAACTTCAGCTTGTTTAAGCACTGACAAAAAAAACCCCCAAAAAACTGGAAGCTGATTGGTTTCTATGCAGATGTACCTAAATCTTAATACTTTGTAGATTACGTCCTTCGATGGAGTGGTTGCATTCGTTTTCTAATTTTTTTCCACACACTTTCTGTCCTGGGGGGCACTACTCTCACACCCTACTGTATCAGGTCCTCTGTTCTCTCATGGTTTGGTAGTCCTCAGAATTCACCAAGAACAATTTAGCCAATACCAGCGCAGCAGGGGAAGAGATCACAGTAAAGCCTCATACACACGGGACGGCGATTGTACATACGATCGTCTCAAATCGTATGTTGGATAATGTAACTTGCATACTGACTGCACTACATAATCGTACGACCACGGAAAGAACATTCAGGTGATTGTAATTAGCATCCGGCCGTTCCTGACTTCTGAGCATGCGTGTTTTGCACAATACAACTTGTTGTACCAACTGCTCTATACACACGATACAACGGTCGTATGAGAGCTTGTTGGTACGACCAAGTTTTCTAGTTTGCTCATACAACTCACTTGTACGACCGTCGTATGTTCGGCTGTTCTAATCGCACGATCGATATCGCATACAACGGTTATTCGTACGACCTGTTGTATACGATCGTCGTCCCGTGTGTACGAGGCTTAAGTTATCAGCTCACAGGATTTCTGGCAGGATTAAACAAACTGTTGCACTTTTCAAACAGATGTAACAAAATGTTTTTAATGGTATATTTAACCTTAACCACTTCAGATCCGCGCTATTGCCAAAGTACGGCTCCAGCGCGGATCTGAAATGCCTGGACGTCGTCCACTGTGCACGCTCCTGGCGCGCCCCCTGCCGGCAGCGGCTGCGCGAGCGTGCCCGTGGGTTGGGCAGACTTGATGTCCGCCCGAGACCCGCCGATCTCTTTTAGGAGCCTCAGAACGGGGAACCGCCCTTGTAAACACGGCGGTTCTCCGTTCTGTGACAGGGGACATAGCAGATCTACTGATCCCTGTCACTGGGATCAGTTAGATCTGTTATGTCCCGGCCAGCCCTGCCCCCCCACAGTTAGAACACGCCCAGGGAACACAGTTAACCCCTTCACTGCCCCCTGCAAGTTAACCCCTTCACTGCCAATGACATTTACACAGTAATCAGTAGATATTTAAATTTCTGATCGCTGTATAAATGTCATTGGTCCCAAAAATGTGTAAAAAATGTCCGACATTTCCGCCCCAATATCGCAGTCCCGATAAAAAATCACAGATCGCCGCCATTACTAGTAAAAAAAAAAAAATAATAAAAACGCCATAAATCAATTCCCAGTTTGTAGACGCAATAACTTTTGCGCAAACCAATCAATTTACGCCGATTGCAATTTTTTTTTTTACCAAAAATATGTAGAAGAATATATAATCGGCCTAAACTGATGAATATTTTTTTAATGGATTTGTACTTTAGCAAAAAGTAAAAAATATTGTTCTTTTTTGCAAAATTGTCGCTCATTTTTTGTTTATAGCGGCGATCAGAAATGACGCAGAGGGGATCAAATACCACCAAAAGAAAGCTCTATATGTGGGGGAAAAAAAGGACGCAAATTTTATTTGGGTACTACGTCGCACGACCGCGCAATTGTCATTCAAAATGCGACAGCGCTGAAGGCCAAAAATTGGTCTGGGCAGGAGGGGGGTTTAAGTGCCCGGTAAGGAAGGGGTTGAAGTGGTTGTAAAGTCAGTGAATAGCATTACTGCCAGCCCCTCTGTTATCACACGGTATAATACACAGTGTCCATGGTTTTTTTAACAATGGTGGCACTAAGTACTGTATCTTATTTCAGAGTCTCGCTATGCAGTCATGTGACTTCCCATTGTTCTCCAATCTAAGGACTACAGTGGGAGGGGCTGAGATTCCCCCCGTTGTCAGCCAAGAAATCACATGACCGCTCTGCTGCCCACTCAGCCCCTCCCACTGTAGTCCTTACAGCGGGGAGGAGAGTGGTGGGAGGTCACATGACAGCACCACTCTGAAATAAGGTATTTAACAGCAGCATTTATATATAAAAAAAAAAAAAAAAAAAAAAAAACCATGGGCCCTGCGTACTATACCTTGTTATAACAGAGGGGGTAGCAGCAATGCTATACACTAACTTTACTGCCACACGAAATAGTGGCAGGACTCAGGAGGGGAGGGTTGGGTTTGGAGATCGCTCACACACTAGGAACTGACAGGCAGGGAGGGGTAAGGGGAGAGACTAACACAGCAGGATGACGGACTGACCACGGTATCATGGAGCAGCAGCCATGATTACCATGGCGAGTTCACATAGGGGGAACACAGGAACAGGCAGGATCATCCAGGTTTTTACAGCATAGAAACAGATTAGAGACAATTTTTTTAGGGACAAATTAGACAGCACAAGCACTTTGCTGTTTAACCTGCTATAAAGAAACAGAATCCTTTTTTTTTTTTTTTTAACCTCTTTAACCACTTCCCTACTGCCATATGCAGAATGATAATGATAATGGGCGTCATATGATGTCCAGCAGGATAAGAAGCCGGCGCCCGCCCCCGGGGGGCCACGCAGCGATCGGTGATGTGCTCTGTCAGTGACACACCACATCTCCGATCATGGTAAAGCGCTTCTTTCAGAAGCGCTTTACCACGTGATCAGCTGTGACGAAATCACAGTGTAAACAGGAATATTGGCTTTTCCTCTACTCGCGTTGGCGGACACGACTAGATAAGAGCCGCTCTCATGACAGGGGGAGTCTGCACTGATTGTTTATCAGTGCAGCCGCCCCCTCTCCCCCCCCCCCAGGATCGCCACCCAGGACCACCAGGGAGCCCACCTAGGACCACCAGGGAGACAAAGAGGGAAGCCCACCCTGACCACCAGGGGGCCCACCCAGGACCACCAGGGAAGGACCACCAAGCAAGTGCCATTTAGCATTGTCACCTATGAGTGCCCACTGTGAGTGCCCATCAGTGCTGCTTATCAGTGCTGCATATATGTGCCTCATCATCAGTGCCAATCAGTACTGCCTCATCAGTGAAGGAGAAAATGTACTTATTTACAAAGTTTTGTGACAAAAACAAAGAAAAACTATTTTTTTTTTTTAATTTTTGGTCTTGTTTTATTTGTAGAGCAAAAAATCAAAACCCCAGAGGTGATCAAATACCATCAAAAGATAGCTCTATTTGTAGGAAAAAAAAAAAGATAAAAAAAAAAAAAAAGGGATTTTATTAAAAACTTAGTCGCCAAGGACACCCGCAAAGCCCTCACGACATCCAAGGAATGTAACTCAAATTCCTTGGGATGCGACGGGTGCGGACATAATGAAGGAAGAACAATATCTTCATTAATGTGAAAAGAAGAGACCACCTTTGGTAGAAACGAAGGAGAAGGGCGCAAGACAGCCTTGTTCTTATGAAGGACTAGGTAAGGAGACTTGCAGGACAACGCTGCCAACACAGACACCCGCCTAACGGATGTGATGGCCACCAAGAAAGCCACTTTCTGCGACAGCAAATTTAAGGGAATATCCCTGATCTTCTCATATGGCGGTTTCTGCAGCACAGAAAGCACCAAATTCAAATCCCACGGCGCCAAAGACGATCGTACCTGAGGAGCCACATGGCGCACACCTTGTACAAATGTACGACTCAACGAATGTGACGCCAAAGGCCATTGAAATAAAATCGCCAGAGCCGAAATCTGACCCTTGAGAGTACTCAATAACCAGGATTGTTGGAACCCCCTCTGCTTCCACCCTGCGCAGTAGCCGCGGTAGAAGCTTGATGGGAGGAAAAGCGTACAGGAGCCGATACCGACTCCAAGGCGCTACCAGTGCATCCGTGGCGGCCGCCAGCGGGTCTCTTTTCCTGCACACAAAGGTTTCCACCTTGTGATTGAACCGAGATGGCGGAGATTGCCGGCACGTGAAGTTCTGCCCATCGCAGAATGAGAGCCGCTTCCGCAGCTGCTGCCGAGCGCCTCGTTCCGCCCTGATGGTTCACATGCGCCACCGCCGTGGCGTTGTCTGACTGAACCCGAACCGGGAGGCCGCGCAACCTTACCGTCCAGTGGGAGAGGCAGAGCCCTCCAATCTGATCAGCTGGTCCAGGGACAGTGGAGACTTGTCCCACCGTGACAGAATTGCTCGTTGAAGGGGCAGAGTGGGACTCTGGGCGTAAGGTACCGCCTCGAAGGCTGAAACCATAAGCCCCAACACCCACATACAGGACCACCGGCGTGACAGCAGGGTTCGCACCGCTGCTTGCAGAGTCAGCAACTTGGCCGGAGGTAAGAACACCTTCGCCTGCTCCGTGTCCAGACCCAGGTATTCCAGGCGACAGGACGGTGTCAATGTCGACTTCTGCAGACTGATCTGCCAGCCGAAGTCCTTCAAGGAGGCCACGGTGACAGCCACGTTCTCCTCCAGAGCCGAAGCAGACTCTGCTCTCAGGAGCAGGTCGTCGAGGCATGCTACCACCGCAATGCCTCTCTGCCTCAACAGCGCCAACACCGGAGCCACCAGCTTGGTGAACACCCGAGGAACCGAGGCCAGACCGAAGGGAAGTGCCACGAATTGGTAATGCAGATCTCCCACCGCAAAGCGCAGGAAGCGCTGGTGCCGGAGACAAAACGTGGAGGTACGCGTCCCTGATATTCAGAGACGCCATGAAGTCCCCTTGGTGTAGGGCGGCCACGACCGAACGGACAGATTCCATTCTGAATCTTCGCGCCATCACAAAGTGATTTAGCGCTTTTAGGTCCAGAACCGGCCTGACCCCCCCCTTTTTGAGTACCACAAAAAGGTTGGAGTAGAAACCGTGGAATCTTTCCAGCGGAGGTACCGGCATAATTACCCCTTGTGCGGAGAGCGCCTGAACAGCCCCTAAGAGAGCCTCTCGACGCCCCTGAGGGAGTCTAAAGTTCATTGGGGAGAAACTGTCTGGGGGTAGAGTGCTGAACTCTATCCTGTACCCGGAGGACACCACTTCCTGCACCCACCGGTCGGAAATGCGGGCAGTCCAACTGTCTGCGAACCCCAGAAGAAGGCCCCCCATCCGAGAATCGGTTGGGGGCAACCCATCATGCGGAGGAGGACTCATCCTCTGTCTTTTCGCTCTTGCGTTGCAAGGGTCGTTCACCGGCCCCCACGGCAGACTTGCCGGGCCTCGACCCCTTGCCCCGGGGGCACGAAAATACCTCTTCTGACCCGAAGAAGTGGAACTCCCGCCACCTGGGCTCCAGAAGAAAAGTACTCTTCCCTCCAGTGAAATCCTTAATGATTTCATCCAACTGTGCCCCAAAGAGCCGACCACCCTGAAAGGGGAGATCCGTCAGGCCCTTCTTAGACGCGTGGTCACCAGACCATGAGCGTAACCAGAGTACCCGTCTGATAATGACTGCGAAAACAGACATTTTCGACAACATGGGAAGCAGGTCCAGAGCTGCGTCACACAGGTACTGAAGACCCTGAAACAAATGGTCTGCTCTCTGCAACGCCTCAAGCGACCTCCTGCAGTTCAAGTCAATCTGCAGCACCGTCGTACACTCAGACAGAGATTGCACCGCCAGGGCCGGCCTCATGGCTGACCCTGCCAGCAGAAAAAGAGCTTTGGACACCGCCTCCGTCCGCCTATCGGCTGGGTTCTTAAAAGAGGGAGACCCCTCCAAGGTAATGGTCATTGCTTTATTCAGGCGAGCCACCGGAGGGTCCACTGCGGGGGATGCCCACTTCTTCACAAAGCTATCCTCAAATGGATAACGCATAGCGAAGCGTTTAGGCAGGGCAAAGGAATTCTGCGGATGCTGCCATTCCTGATAGACCAGATGGTCAAAAAATTGATCATAAGGATAAGCCTTAGGGGACCTGGGGGGCCTAGCAGACTCCTGCAACTCCCCTGCTTGGTCCAGTCGATTTCAGCAATCAGTGCGGTCACCA
>BLSH010232194.1:104683-128013 GCA_018402905.1 Glandirana rugosa
ACTTGCTGGGAACGTTGCGTTCTCGCTTTTCTGTCTCCTACTCAGGAGGAGGCGTACTACCCAACGGGGGTGGGGGGGCAACCCATCATGCGGAGGAGGACTCATCCTCTGTCTTTTCGCTCTTGCGTTGCAAGGGTCGTTCACCGGCCCCCACGGCAGACTTGCCGGGCCTCGACCCCTTGCCCCGGGGGCACGAAAATACCTCTTCTGACCCGAAGAAGTGGAACTCCCGCCACCTGGGCTCCAGAAGAAAAGTACTCTTCCCTCCAGTGAAATCCTTAATGATTTCATCCAACTGCGCCCCAAAGAGCCGACCACCCTGAAAGGGGAGATCCGTCAGGCCCTTCTTAGACGCGTGGTCACCAGACCATGAGCGTAACCAGAGTACCCGTCTGATAATGACTGCGAAAACAGACATTTTCGACAACATGGGAAGCAGGTCCAGAGCTGCGTCACACAGGTACTGAAGACCCTGAAACAAATGGTCTGCTCTCTGCAACGCCTCAAGCGACCTCCTGCAGTTCAAGTCAATCTGCAGCACCGTCGTACACTCAGACAGAGATTGCACCGCCAGGGCCGGCCTCATGGCTGACCCTGCCAGCAGAAAAAGAGCTTTGGACACCGCCTCCGTCCGCCTATCGGCTGGGTTCTTAAAAGAGGGAGACCCCTCCAAGGTAATGGTCATTGCTTTATTCAGGCGAGCCACCGGAGGGTCCACTGCGGGGGATGCCCACTTCTTCACAAAGCTATCCTCAAATGGATAACGCATAGCGAAGCGTTTAGGCAGGGCAAAGGAATTCTGCGGATGCTGCCATTCCTGATAGACCAGATGGTCAAAAAATTGATCATAAGGATAAGCCTTAGGGGACCTGGGGGGCCTAGCAGACTCCTGCAACTCCCCTGCTTGGTCCAGTCGATTTCAGCAATCAGTGCGGTCACCAGCGCCTTCTCGCGCGCAACCAAGGCCCCCGTGACCCCCGAGGCCACTTCCGGTTCAGACTCTTCCCCCGATGAAAGAGGGGGAGGCGGACGCCTTTTAGGGGCCCCCTTAGCCCTGCTCAGGGAAGGAATTCCCCAAATACTGCTCTCAGCTGGTCCAAGGATACCAGGGTCCCCAGCGCAGGTAGCGATGCCGCTGACTCCTCCTCAGAAGGAACCGCAGGGTCACCCGTCATCGTACCACAGGACCTGACAGGCAGAAAAAAAATGCCATGACACCCCCACAATGCAGCCCCACCGCCGCCTCACAGAGCAACCAGGGAGACCCCAGGAGGACTGCACCCACCGCTACCAGCACCCCAGGGAGAGCCCAGCTATAGTTGTTGTTTGTAGCCTCACAAGCGCTGCGTCCCAGTAGGAGTGCTTAGTGACCGCCAGTCATAGAGCCTGCGCCGCCTGTGCCATCCACGCTGTCCCAGGGTGAAAGAGAAAGCAAGCGGCAGCAGCACGTTTTTCTTTCCAGGGACATCCAACATGGCCGCCGAGCGGTCACTAGAGGCCAAAGCTTGTAATACAGGCCGCGACTACGGCAAAATGGCCGCCGCTCAGCACTAGAGGGAAAAACCCCAAGAAAATGGCCACGGCTACGGCAAAATGGCGGCGGATCGCCGCATGGTGGTGCAGAAGTGCGGGGTGGTGGGTGTAGGAGGGGGGCGAGAACACCCAGGGAGGGCACTAGCCCAGCGAAACACCCTCCACTGGCTGGCTCAAATCGCCCAGCCCCCCCTCCGCACCCCTAGGGGGGGAGAGAGGGGGTCACTCACCAGTCCGAAGGGCGTAGCGGGTAGCCACCCGGGTGCAGACCTTCCTCCCACTACCGGAGAGGGATGCTGCAGGTCGCAGGCCCCTGGACAAGAACAAAGTCTGGTCACCGGGCGCAAGTGGGGGTCACCCACTAGCCACCCGCACGGAACGGGCACGATGCGACGGGCCCCGCCAAGGCTCAAGCTAGCTCGCATTGGTCGGCCGCGCTGGGGAAAGTGCAGGATTTTAGCTATCCTCTATGCCCCAGCCTACTTCTTGATAGCAGTCTTCATCAGATAGCTTGAAAAAAATAAAAAAGCGGTAGCAAAAAAGATGAACCACTGGTCCCATAAGGGAGCCAGGTCTAACTCCTTGCACTAGGCATAGAAAACTGATATGCTATGCAGAGCAGGGGGGGGGGGTTATATGGGAGAGAGAGGGCGGCCCCCAGGGAGGGGTCAGCTTGCTTTCTATTTGCCTAGTCAACTCCTGGTAGGATGTGCATATAACCCCTCTTGTCAATGAAGGGCTGTGTCTGTCAGTGAACGTAGGAGAAAATTTTGTTTGGGTACAGTGTTGCATGACCACACAATTGTCATTCTAAATGTGACAGCACTGCAAGCTGCAAATTGGTCTGGTGTATAAGTGCCTGATATTGAAGTGGTTAAGGCCCCTTTCACACTGGCAGAGTGCAACTTCATGACAAACCCCATTTACGAGCTAGCTTACGAATTATGATTTAAAATCAGGACATTTGTAATTGCGGCCAGACACATACAAAGCTGACTGAATGACTCATCACAGAATCAGACCATAGACAATTATTATATAGATTCACTACAGAGTGACATATTTCAAGCATTTCTTTCTTTTAATTTGGAGGATTATGGCTTACAGCTAGTGGAAACCCAAAATTCAGTATCTCAGAATATTACACAAGATCAATCAAAAAGTTTTTTTTAATACAGAAATATTGGCTTACTGAAACAGCATGTACAGTACATACTCAATACTTGGTCGGGGCTCCTTTTGCATGAATTACTGCATCAATGCGGCGTGGCATGGAGGCGATCAGCCTGTGGCACTGCTGAGGTGTTATGGAAGCCCAGGTTGCTTTGATAGCGGCCTTCAGCTCGTCTGCATTGTTGGGTCTTGTGTCTCATCTTCCTCTTGACAATACCCCACTGATTCTCTATGAGGTTTAGGTCAGGTGAGTTTGCTGGCCAATCAAGCACAGTGATACCATGATCATTAATTAAGGTATTGGTACTTTTAGCAGTGTGGGCAGGTGCCAAGTCCTGCTCACACTGGTAAATAAGCATCTCCATAAAGCTGGTCAGTAGAGGGGAACACGAAGTGCTCTGGAATTTCCTGGTAGAGGGCTGTGCTGACTTTGGACTTGATAAAACACAGTGGACCAACACCAGCAGATGACATGGCTCCCTAAACCATCACTGACTGTGGAAACTTCACACTAGACCTCATGTAACTTGGATTCTGTGCCTCTCCACTCTTCCTCCAGACTCTAGGACCTTGATTTCCAAATAAAATGCAAAAATTTACTTTCATCTGAATTGAGGACTTTGGACCACTGAGCAACAGTTCAGTCCTTCTTCTCCTTGGCCCAGGTAAGACACTTCTGACGTTGTCTGTGCTTCAAGAGTGGCTTGACACAAGAAATGCAACAGTTGTAGCCCATGTCCTTAGATATGTCGGTGTGTGGTGGCTCTTGAAGCACTGACTCCAGCCATAGTCCACTCCTTGTGAATCTCTCCCAAATTCTTGAATGGTCTTTGCTTCACAATCCTCTCGAGGCTGCGGTTATCCCTGTTGCTTGTGCATCTTTTTCTACCACACTTTTTCCTTCCAGTCAACTTTCCATTAATATGCTTGGATACAGCACTCTGTGAACAGTCAGCTTCTTTATCAATGACCTTTTGTGACTTACCCTCCTTGTGGAGGGTGTCAATGACTGTCTTCTGGGCAACTGTCAAGTCAGCAGCCTTCCCCATGATTGTGTAACATACTGAACCAGACTAAGATACCATTAAAGGCTCAAGAAACCTTTACAGGTGTTTTGAGTTAATTAGCTGAGTAAAGTGTGACAACATAAGTCTACAATATTGAACTTTTCCACAATATTCTAATTTTCTGAGATACAGAATTTTGTGTTTTCACTAGCAGTAAGCCATAATCATCAAAATGAACTACTTACCGTCCACCCTATAGCCAAAAGGCAGCTACAGCACAAGCTTCCAATGCCAAGAGGGCTTTCTTGTACATCCTCCCATGATCACGCGGGTGGCAGGCTCTGTGATCTTAGAGTGCTTCACCTTCAGTTGATCAAAGATCAGGGTAAAGGGCAAATGACATCGGCCCTTAACCACGTGAGCAGCTGTCAGCCAATGACAGCTGATCCCAAGATGTAAGCACAAGCCAGTAATTGGCTTTTCTCTCCTCATGCTCGCAGCATGAAGTGAGCTGGTAAATGGCTTGTGTTAGGGACAGGTGCACGGATTATCAGTGCAGTCCAAACAGTGCCCACCAGCACCGCCACCTATTAATACACTCTAGCAAAGAAGAAATTTTACCAGTTTGCAAAATCTTTTAATAAACTATGGCAAAAAAAGGGATTTTATTAAAACTTACCGTAAAATCCTTTTCTCCGAGTTAACTGACAAACGCAGCTCTTCATGACATGTGGGGTTTATGCTGGTCCCACTAGGAGTTAACTAGGCAGGGAAAAAGAAACAGCTGGCCCCTCCCATGGGGCCGCCCTCTCTTCCCACATAAACCCTCAACATAGCATAGCTCAGCAGTTCGTACACAAGCCGTACAGAGAACAGAGCACAGAGGGGTGGGTGCTGCATCTGTCAGTGAACTCGGAGAGAAGGAATTTACGGTAAGTTTTAATAAAATCCCTTTTTCTCCTACGTTCACTGACATGTGGGGATGTCCCAAAGCTGTGTCAAAAAGGAGGGGTGGGTAAACGATAACAACTGTACCAAACAGAACCTCTGAAGGAGGCGCCAAAACGCCTACACTGCCGCCTGCAAAACTTTGCGGCCAAAAGCAGCATCCGAAGATGCTAGCACATCAACCTTATAAAACTTAGTGAAAGTGTGTACCGAGGCCCAAGTGGCCGCCTTGCACACCTGTGACACCGAGGCCTGGTGTCTGAAAGCCCAGGAAGTGCTAACAGCCCTGGTAGAGTGAGCCGTGACCGGAAAGGGGGGAACCTTACCCCCGAACAGAATATGCGTGGGTCACGGTTTGTCTAATCCAACGAGAAAGAGTAGCCGACGAGGCCGCCAAACCTTTGCGCGGACCCTCTGTCAGCACAAACAAGGCATCAGCCTTCCGAAAAGAAGCTGTAGCAGCTAAAAACACTCGTAAGGCCCTCACTACGTCCAAGGCATGCAACTCAATTTCTTTTGGGTGCGATGGACGAGGGCACAATGAAGGAAGAACAATATCTTCATTAATGTGAAAAGAAGAAACCACCTTCGGAAGGAAGGAGAGGGTCGCAAGACCGCCTTGTCCTTATGCAGGACCAGGCAGGGAGACTTGCACGATAGTGCTACCAATTCAAACACCCGTCTGGTGGAAGTGATGGCTACCAAAATAGCCACCTTTTGCGACAGCAGTTGTAAGGAAATCTCCCCGATATTTTCATAGGGCAGTTTCTGAAGTACAGAAAGCACCAAATTCAGATCCCACAGGGCCTTCACCCAAGGCGCCACATGTCGCACACCTTGTACAAAAGGTACGAATCAACGAGTGCGAAGCCAAAGATCTCTGGAAAAGAATCGCCAGGGCCGATATCTGGCCCTTGAGAGTACTCAAAGCCAGTTTTTTTGTTCAGGCCCAGCTGCAAAAAGGTCAGGACCCTGGGCACTACATAAGAGCGAGAGTTATGACCCTCCGCCTCGCACCAAGCTATATAAGCCTTCCAGGTGCGGTGGTAAATCTTGCAAGAAGTACACTTGCGAGCCTTCAACAAGGTAGGGATCACGGAGTCAGCGACTCCCCTATCTCTTAGCACCTGGGACTGAATAGCCAGACCGTCAAAGCCAGCGAGGGTAAAGCAGGGTGCAAGATGGGCCCCTGAGACAGTAGATAGTCTCGCAGCAGGAGCCGCCAGGGGGCGTCTTCCACCATTTGCACCACGTCGGCGTACCATGTGCGCCAAGGCCAATCTGGAGCCACCACGATTATTGGTATTCCCTCCGCCACTATCCTGCGTATCAATGGTGGTAAAAGTTTTATCGGAGGGAAGGCGTACAGAAGGCGGTAACGGCCCCAGGGGGCCACCAGAGCGTCCGTGGCCACGGCCAACGGATCCTTCGTTCTGGACACAAAAGTCTTCACCTTGTGTTTGAACCGAGACGCCATGAGATCCACGTCCGGCGTCCCCCATCTGCGGCAAATCTGTTTGAATCCCTCCCGGTGGAGAGACCACTCTCCCTGGTCCAGTATCTGGCAAATGAGAAAGTCCGCCAGTCTGCCAGTTTTCTACACCTGGAATGTAAATGGCAGAGATTGCCGGAACGTGACGTTCCACCCAACGCAGTATCAGAGCTGCCTCCGCCGCAGCTGCTGGACTCCTCGTGCCGCCCTGATGGTTCACATATGCCACTGCCGTGGCATTGTCCGACTGAATTCGAATCGGACGACCCTGCAACCTCACTGTCCAGTGAGATAGGCATAATCTGATTGCTCTCAGGTCCAGCACATTAATGGGGAGGCGAGCCTCCTGTGCTGACCAACGGCCCTGGCAGACAGCTGCCCCAGGATCCCACCCCAGTCTAAAAGACTGGCATCCATGGTGATGATCACCCACTGAAGGGGCAGGAATGACTTCCCCTGAATCAACGCAGAGTCCCGAAGCCACCAGGTCAGAGACGCCCTGGTCTGGAAGCTCAGATGGCTCAGAAGGTCCAAGGACCGAGGGGACCTGTCCCACCGAGCCAGGATTGCTCGCTGAAGGAGACAAGTGTGACTCTGGGCGTATGGTATTGCCTCGAAAGTCGAGACCATGAGCCCCAGCACCCGCATACAGAATCGTAATGAAGACCGTCTGTGTGACAGGAGGGTTGGCACTGCCGACTGCAGTGACAGCAACTTGGCTGGAGGAAGGAAATCCTTCACCTGCTCTGTGTCCAGAATCAGGCCCAGATACTCCAGGCGACGGGATGGAGACACCGTCGACTTCTGCGGGTTGAGCAACCAGCCGAAGTCCTGCAGCGAGGTCATTGTGATTCTCACATTCTCTTCCAGAGCAGGAGTAGGTCGTCTAGGTAGGCTACTACCGCAATGCCTCTCCGTCGCAGCAATGCCAATACCGGAGCTACCAGTTTTGTGAAAACTCCAGGGGCTGAGGCCTGACCGAAAGGGAGTGCCGCAAATTGATAATGGAGGTCTCCCACTGCAAAGCGAAGGAAACGCTGATGCCGTGGGCAAATAAGTATTTGTCCCCCTGATGGAGGGCGGCCACAACCAAGCGGACAGATTCCATCTGGAATTTCCGCGCCCTGACATACCGGTTCAGGGCCTTCAGGTCCAGTACTGGCCGGACCCCGTCCCTTTTTTGGGGACCACAAACAGATTTGAGTAAAAACCTTAAAACCTCTCCGCTGGAGGCACTGGCACGATCACCCCTTGGTCCGAGCGTGCTTGGACAGCCCCGAAGAGGGCCTCCCGGCATGCCTGCAGGAGCCCCGAGTTCGATGGGAAGAAACTGTCTGGGGGTAGAGTGTTGAACTCTATCCTGTACCCGGTGGACACCACTTCCCGGACCCAACGGTCGGGAATGTGAGCAAGCCACCAGTCTGCGAACCCCAGAAGATGTCCCCCCCACCCGAAGCCCGGGTGGGCGCAACCCATCAGGCTGAGGAGGGCTTGTCCTCCGCCTTTTCGGTTTTGCGCTGCCACTGCCATTTTCTGGCCCCTGCAGCGATCTTACCGGGACTGGTCCCTGTACCTGCTGTGCCCGGGGCATGAAAAAAACCTCTTCTGACCCGAGGTAGGGGGCCCCTGTCTACGGCAAAACTCACGCCTCCGGGGCTCTGGGAGGAAGGTGCTCTTACCTCCTGTGGAATCCTTAATGATCTCATCCAGCTGTGGACCGAATAAATGTCCACCCTGAAAGGGAAGGTCTGCAAGACCTTTCTTGGAAGCATGGTCACCGGACCAAGAACGAAACCAAAAGTACCCGTCTGAGGATAACGGCAAACACCGCTATTCTGAATAACATAGGCAATAAATCAACCGCCCCATCACAAAGGTACTTGAAACCTTGGAGCAAAAAATCTGCTGAGCTATGCTATGTTGAGGGCATATGTGGGAAGAGAGGACGGCCCCATGGGAGGGGCCAGCTGTTTCTTTTCCCTGCCTAGTTAACTCCTAGTGAGACAAGCATAAACCCCACATGTCATGAAGAGCTGCGTCTGTCAGTGAACGTAGGAGAAAATTTTTTTGCTTTTCAAAATTTTCAGTCTATTCGTGTGCTTAGCAAAAAAATAAAAATCCCAGTGGTGATTTAATACCACCAAAAGTGAAGAAAATGATAAAAATGTCATAGGAGTACAGCATTGCATGACGATGCAATGGTCATTCAAAGTGTGCTAGTGCTGAAAGCTGAACATGGCCTGGGCAGGAAGGGGGTCAAATTGCACAGTAGGCAGTGGTTAAAAGCAATGCTTGAAATAGATCAGTGTGTGTAATGTCACCTTTTGAAATGAATTACTGAAATAAACATTTTGATATTCTAATTTTTTGAGATGCACCTGTATAAGAGTAGTGTGAACAACAAGCTTTGATAAGCATTTGCAGAGCGTTCAGCAAACTCAGTTGAAGCATTTAGAGTACTGGTCAGCCCCAGTGTGTAAATGTTGAACACAGATCCTAATGGGAGTGTTGATTACCACTTTAAAGCATGTTGCGATCAGGCTTCAGCAGGCTTTTTAAAAAAAAAAAAAAAAATGATAAAGCCTGCTAGCAGCTTGTTTAAAATGGCAATCAGCACTCCCATTAGGTTCGGTGTTCCTTTCAGGCCTGGACTAACATGAACCTTTCCATATTATTTCACTTGACAACCTCTTCTAAACCTTTCCAGGTCCTACATAAACACAATCTGCCTAACACAGTTTAGATACCTCCAAGTTAGGCCCCTTTCACACGGGGTGGACTCTGTTAAGAAGATCTGGCCGCTGATCCCCACTGAGCAGGCAGATGACAGAGCAAATACAGCCCACTGTTCTCTATGGGGCAGTCAGATGGAAACAGACCGCCTGTCCATTTCAATCTGTCATCCAATCCACTGGACAGATGGGGAATGAATCCCTATCTGTCTGTTTTTGGTAGACCAGATGTTGGCAGGTGTCAGCGGACAAATCCGCTGACATCCATGGTTCCATAGAGCACAATGGAGGAACATCCGTGTGAAAGGGATATTAAACATTTGATTTCTAACAACCTACACACACACACTTCTCTAGATTATCCTCATTCAAACATACAAGGACCCAATACATCACATTTCTAAACTTTATTCACCAATTATCTTGAAAGTTGCACCTACCTCTCCCTCCATCACATACTACCCACTAGGTAACTGACCTTAGTTTCTCTACAGACACACCAAATTGGAATGATTTGGACCACAACTAAATCTTTTTCACAAAATATGGCAGCCTTGGAAACAAATTAAAAGTTCTCTCAATGGTACTTGGTCCCTACAAGGATTGCTAAATAGGTCTCAAACTACCCACACATTTTTGAGGCTAGAGGCCTAGGCACCTACCTATACTGTATATATGGTGGACTTGTTCTGCAGTTGGCACGTGTTTAGGCATCTTTGTAATGCTAGTGAAAAGTGTAATTAAGGCCATGTGGACTCTAATGGTACTGCCATAGACACAAATAAGTATCCTTCCAACATTTTTGATTATATGTACACTTTGCTAATATATACATGTGTAACTACTCTGCGTGCTAAAAAATACTCCTGAAGAAGTGGACAGAACAGCAAAACATGTTGAGGAAAAAACTGGACAAACTCCTTGTTAGTGTTGTCTTTATTATATCAATTAAATAAAATGCATTTTAAACATATTTGTTGTAGTGTCCATGGCAGTACCATTAAAGTCCACATGGCCTCAATTACACTTTTATATAATACCTTCTGGACATAGGGATGAGGGCCTAGAGTCCTAGGTACCTAAGGGCCCTTTCACATGGGCTTTCCATGTGAAGGGTCTATCTTTGCTCAGCAGGCATCTATCCGCCGATGCCCGCTGCATCTCCACTCACCGCTGAGCCTCACTGCTCTATGGGGATCAGGCGACAGCGGACCGCCTGTCCATTTTCATCCGATCCGAATCTACAGAAGGGTCTGTATTTCATGGATTGGAGAGCGGTGGATGTCAGCGGACATGTCTCCGCTGACATCGGCCACTCCATAGGGCTGCATTGAGTGTCCATTCAGATCCGCCTGAACAATGAGGAGGACCTGAACGGAAAGCCCGTGTGAAAGGGCCCCAATATGCAACTTTGGACACATAAAGGTTCCTGCAATTTGTGTCCAAAGTCACATTTTGGGGTTAAGGGCTAAGGTTGGAGTCAAAGTTTAGGGATGGCAGTAATCGTTGGGACAAACAAATGGCCACTGCCCTCACCTATAAATGGCAGCAAGAAGCACCATGGAAGGGCAACGCTACAGAGCCCCGTCAAGGCACCCCAGTATTTTCTGTAGTCCGAAGTCTAAATTATATTTTGGTGGGTTGTCCAGTGTGCCCCTGTGCCTTTGAGGGGTGGGCTCCCTACAGGTTCACCTGTCCGCTGCCTATCCATTAGTAATGCATGTGCTTCCACTGTGGAGGCTTTCAAAATTTAGTTAGGACTACAGAAAATACTGGGATGCCTTGATATAGCTCTGCAGCTTACACATGCATTTGCAAATGTGTGCAAACTAACATTAAACTCTAACCCTAGCCATTAACCGTATGCCTACATGCGACTTTGGACACAAAGGTTCCTGCACTACTTTGATGCTACTTGAGTGCCAGAGAGTCAAGTTGCACTGCATGAACAGAACTGTCATACTTTCCAAAGTGTAAGTGTATGGCACAACAAACAATTTTTTTCAATCTTCCAAATGTAATTTTTCTTCGAACAGTACATAGATTTTTTTTTTTTTTACGATCGTATTGTCATTCTGTCTATGGCCACCATGAGCTCCACACAAACATGCGTAACTCCACACAGACCCACAAGCCATGCCCATTCTCACAGCCTCCATCTGTTTTGTGCACCATTAGTGGAGAAAACATCTTTTTTTTAATCGAAAAAAACGACAACAGAAATGAAAAGGGAGATTGCAGGTTGTATTTCATCTCCAGGTTTCCTATATGAAAATGTAATTTTGAGGAAAACTGTCCTATAATCACAAAAATATGTAAACTGTTTATTTTCTATTCAAATATCATGAAATCACAATGCCACATAACTTAGTTTTTCCCTTGATATTGCTAAACGTACAGAAGTCTGACAACTGTAGGGCAACGGCACCACTTGCTGCGGCAGCCAAATTGCCCGCGTGCAGCCCACTGCTTTGAAAGACGAGGAGTGAGGTAAAGAAGAGGAGGAATTTAAGAACTCCGTTTTGTCAGACACAAATATAATGCATATAATGATCAATATTCAGCCACAGTTTTATCTGCATTACACAGGGCTCCCCAACTGCAAATATGCTTTTCCACATGAAAGGAGACATCTACTATGACTATCAGGGATTGGTAAAATACAGGATTTTTTTTTCCCCATAAACAAATCTGGCCAGAAGAAACATTTCTGAAACCGAATGTGAGCCAATGTTGCCCATAACAATTCAATGGGTCCCATCTTTCATTTTCCAATGTCGGTTAGTAAAACAACTGGAATTGAATTGACTGCATTTCTTTCACAAACAGTACTCCAGGCAAACTGAACACAGTTTACATACATATGGAATATGCAAATGGATTTTACCTACCACATTATTTGGAATGTTGTTCTCCAAGTCTTGTTCACACACCCCTACCACACTGTGCAGCCAGAACAGTGACATTGCTATCTACTACCACAGTTTGTTGCATCCTGTAAGCTACCAAAAACATCTCTCTGCCCAGCTCCTAGTGCCTGAAAACAGGTTAGGCAGGCAGTAGACTGCTGGAATTTAGTCTGATTCCTGCTGAACCTGGAGCTGTGGGTGGCCCTGAAATCACCACCCTGCTCAAAGTTTTTAAAATCGTTGCAGCTGGGGGAAAATTATCATCTGATCAGTGACTGCATGCAGATGGGGTTACTGATCTGCAGAACCATTGTATTCAAAATCGATCTCTATCATTTAGTGAAGTTTAAATAGTTTGTTTGGACCAAGCTGGTCCAAACTATGACCTTCCCTACTAGATGTGCCCACTGTATAAACTGTATGTAGCCTCAGCTTCATACAGTATATGGCCCAGTGCTCCAGCAGCAAGACAAAGTTCCAGTCCCGCTCCCAGAACAAAATGGAGTTGGGCTGAGTGCTGCTCAGCCATTCACAGGGAGCTTTGTAATCTAAGAATGAATACAAAGCTTCCTCTGAATGGCCGAGTCAAAGATTGTGATGTTATCGGACCGCCTCACCAAATAAAAGGCAGCTTTGTATTTATTCATAAACTACAAAGCTCCCTGTGAATTGCTGAGCAGTGTTCAATTCAGCAGCTGAATTGTGACTGCATGCAGATGTGGTTACGGTTCTGCAGCAACACTGTATTTAAAGTGGATCTCCATCTTTTAGTGAAGTTTAAATTGTTTGTTTGGACCAAGCTGGTCCAAACAAACTGAACTTCACTACTAGATGTGCCCGCTGTATGAACTATATGTAGCCTCAACTTTATACAGTATATGGCCCTGTGTTCCAGCAGCAGGACACAAGGTTCCAGTCCCACTCCCAGAACAAAAAATGGAGTTGGGCTGAGTGCTGCTCAGCCATTTACAGGGAGCTTTGTAGTCTATGAATGAATACAAAGCTTCCTCTGAATGGCGTCAAAATGAGTCAAAGATTGTGTTGTTATCGGACCGCCTCGGCCAATCAGAGGCAGCTTTGTATTTATTCATAAACTACAATGCTCCCTGTGAATTTCTGAGCAGCGTTCAGCCTGACTCAGTTTTTTGCTGGGAGCAGGAATTTCCTGTCTTGCTGCCGGAATACAGACCAATATACTGTATGTAGCTGAGGTGCCCACAGTGGGCACATTTACTAGTGAAGATGAAAATTAGTTTGGACCAGCTTGGTCCAACTATATAAACTTCACTAAAAGATAGAGATATCAGCTTTAAGCAGCTGCGGGTTCTGCGGCTCCCTCAATAAAAAAACGCCAGCAGAGGAAAATCCTCCATCCACGCTGAACAGGAGAAAATGCAGCCATGTGTGGCCATCTTAGGAATGGCAGTATTATGCATTCCAATAGAGCCAGACTTTTCACAGAACACAACCGCTCAGTGTTATTTCTGCAGTTCTGGAGGAAATGGTGAGGCAATAACATAAGGAAAGATTTCAGGATTTAAAATAAAATGCTTTTAAAAGGATAAATTGTATTTTTTTAAAAAACACATCAACACTTAATATATCCAGGAATGTCAAGGAACTTTGCAGATACAATTTACATCTTTGCTTTTCTGTGCTTTTAAAGAATAGCAGGTATGAATATTGTAATAATGTAACTATATACAGTGGATATAAAAAGTCTACACACCTATGTTAAAAAGTCAGGTTTCTGTGATGTAAATAAAAAAAATAAAAAAATGGAGAAAAATAAATAATTTTAGAAAATAGGAGTCAGTACACACCTGCCATCGTTTAAAGTGCCTCTGATTAACTCCAGATAAAGTTCTAGTAGGTCTCTCCTGACATTTTCTTAGTCACATTCTACAGCAAAAGCCATTATCCACAGAAAGCTTCCAAAGCATCAGAGGGATCTCATTGTTAAAAGGTATCAGTCAGGGGAAGGATAGAAAAGAATTTCCAAAGGCATTAGATATACCATGGAACACAGTGAAGACAGCCATCGTCAAGTGGAGAAAATATGGCACAACAGTGACATTACCAAGAACTGGACGTCCCTCCAAAATTGATGAAAAGACTCCTACAGCAACATTAAAGGAGCTGCAGGAATATCTGGCAAGTACTGGCTGTGTGGTACATGTGCCAACAATCTCCTGTATTCTTCATATGTCTGGGCTATGGGGTAGAGTGGCAAGATGGAAGCCTTTTCTTACCAAGAAAAACATTAAGCCCGGCTAAATTTTACAAAAACGCATCTGAAGTCTCCCAAAAGCATGTGGGAAAAAGGTGTTATGGTCTGATGAAATCAAGGTTGAACTTTTCAGCCATAATTCCAAAAGATATGTTTGGTGCAAAAACAACACTGCACATCATCAAAAGAAAAAAAAACACACACACACACAGTGAAGCATGGTGGTGGCAGCATCATGCTTTGGGGCTGGTTCTCTTCAGCTGGAACAGGAGCCTTAGTCAAGGTAGAGGGAATTATGAACAGTTCCAAATACCAGACAATATTGGCACTAAACCTTCAGGCTTCTGCTAGAAAGCGGAACATGAAGAACTTCAACTTTCAGCATGACAACGACCCAAAGCATACATCCAAATCAAATGAATGGCTTCATGAGAAGATGAAAGTTTTGGAATGGCCCAGCCAGAGCCCAGGTCTGAATCCAATTGAAAATCTGTGGCGTGATCTGAAGAGGGCTGTACACAGGAGATGCCCTCGCAATCTGACAGATTTGGAGTGTTTTTGCAAAGAGTGGGCATATATTGCCAAATCAAGTGCATGTGCCATGCTAATAGACTCCTACCCAAAAAGACTGAGTGCCGTAATAAAATAAAAAGGTGCTTCAACAAAAGTATTAGTTTAAGGGTGTGCACACTTATGCAGCCACATTATTTTAGTTTATTTTTAGTTCCCGCCACCTAAAAGATTTCAGTTTGTCTTTTAACTGAGTCATACAGTTCATAGGTCCAATTAAAGGTGGAAAATGTTCTGAAATGATTTATCTTTGTCTCATTTTTTTACACCACAGAAACCTGACATTTTAACAGGGAAGTGTAAACTTCTTATATCCACTGTATATACTAGAGGTGCACCGAATGGAAATTTTGGTTACCAAAAATTCAGGATGCATCTGGCCAAAAGCAAAAAAAAGGACAGTAAAAAAAAAAAATTATAATATATAAATAATTGTATTATGTTCGACTTTGTAATTAATATCATGAATTTGAATTAAGAAGAAGAATTTATTGTTGGCACCTTTAGCACAAGGAAACTCAAGAAAAATGCATCCCTTTAAATTCTATGCACATCTTCTCACTGGTCCGTTGCGCTCTTCCATTGTTGTATTAAAAATCTTGCTTGCTGCATTTTTTTGTCAGTTTAAATAAAAATAAAAAATAAAAAAAAAAGGCACCAAAACAAACCTACCCGTTGAAATTCCATGAAAATGCAGCAACGACGCATCAATAATGCACTAAGTTTTGGATGCAGTTTTTGAGTCACATGACCTATGAAAAACACACCATAAGCACAGTTAAATAGTGTTAAAATCACCTCAAAAATCGCATGCGTTTTTGGTGCCATTATCGGCTAAAAACACAATTTTTGGCCACCAAACTTTCGGTGCATCTCTACTGGTTATACCATACTGGCTAATGCCCCTGGAAGCTTGAAATCACTGAAGTAGACACGGCTATTCCAGTGGTTTCCTATAGCTTCCGGATCCTGTGCTAAGGGGATGGCCTAACGCATTGTGAACACAGGTTGTTGGCCACTCGGCACAGACAGCAGAGAATGCTTTGCATTTTCTGGATGAATGCAAAGTGTTTTCTGATTGGACTAGGTGCAGAGGCGGGCCAGTGATGTCACGCTCTCCACTTTGTCCAATCAGAAATGTTCAGGCTCCAGGGGTATTGGTCATGTATAGTATGCACACCAATGTAACTATGGAAAAATATACCATACAATGCACTGTTCACTCTAAATACAGATAAAAACTATAGTGCCATACCGGTGTAAACACAGCATGGTTTGCACTTCATTTTTCTGCGCCATAACTGCAGAAAAGGAGTGAGAAGAAAGGCATTTGTGCCATAAATGACAGTTTCTATGCTGCAATGTCACCACTGGAGACCACAGACTGCTAGAAGCAGTAAACAATACATTAGGGTTGATTTACTAAATCTTGAGTGCGCAAAATCTGGTGCAGCTCTGCCTCAGCTTCCAGGTTATTCTGTAAAGCGCAGAAGCGGAGTTCCACCCAAAAGTGGAAGTTCCGCTCACCTGCCCACCCCCATGCCACATTTAGCACCTGTCGGGGGGAGAGGGTTTTTGACAGATACTAGTCACAGACTTCCAGGAGACTGCGCCGCAGGGGCACCGCTGGGCCAGTTAGAAAGTGCAGTGCGCTTCTTGTATGCGCAGTAGGCAACCAGCTGTGAAGCTAAAAGGCTTCACTGTCAGTTTCCTTTACCACGAATGGCGGTGGCGAAGGCAGCACCGCAGAGTCAATTGGAAAATCAGGTAAGTGTCCTAATATTAAGTCAGAAACTACAGTATTGTAGCTTTTTTGGTGGGGGTCCCCTTTAATTGAACAAGCTGAAGAAGAAGCTGATTGGCTACCATTACCAGCTGCACCAGATTTGGCACTCTGCAGCTTTAGTACATCAATCCCATTGTCTACACAGACCTGAGCCTATGAGAATGTCCCAAGCACAGTGAAAGAAAAGGTGGAAGAGATTATAACTGCAAAGCTGCTTGTGAATAGATAACGAGAGTAAAAAGTATTTTAATATTTGCGTGGACGCGCCTACTGTGTTGTGAAATAAAAAAACATTGGTACTCCAGTCAATTTCAAACCAAGTCAAATAAAAGTGATAAATGCACTGGCAATTAAACAGGACTGATGATACATAAAATTACTATTCTCATAGTGACATTAGACTAAAAGATTAAAAAAAAAAAAAAAAAAAAAAAAGTATATACGAAATGCCAGAACACTGGTATTTTCATGCATCTATAAGAACCATGCAGTGTTGGCAGCACATGTGCTATGGCACTGGATCCTAGGGAACCCATGAAATGAATTCTCAGCAACAACATAACTGCCGATGGTGCATATGAGGGGTTTCCAGAGTAATTCAACACTAAAATCTGCTTGGGACTGCATTGGGAAATGGAGGTCTTCCTAAGTAAATAAAAGCCTGTTCTCCCATCTTTTCCAGGACAATCCAACCAATCACAGTACTTCTAAAGCCTCATACACACGGTTCGACGGTCGTACGACTGAACGGACCAAATCGTATGTTGGATCATGTAACTTGCGTACTGGTATGCACTAAACGATCGTAGGACCAAGCCGAACGTAGTGTCGTGTTATGAACCTATAAACAAAGTTCAGGTGCATGTAATTAGCGTCCGGCTGTTCCTGACTTCTGAGCATGCGTGTTTTGCACAGTACAACTTGTTGGACCAACTTCTCTGTACACGATACAGCGGTCGTACGACCGCTTGTTGGTACTGCCAAAGTTTCATAGTTTGCTCATACAACATCTGTTGTACGACCGCCGTACGTAGGCTGTTATAATCGCGCATACTAACGGTCAGATGATCATACAACGAGCGGTCGTACGACCGCTTGCATACTACTGTCGAACTGTGTGTACGAGGCATAAGATGTGATGCAAAAGATGTCAGCACCAACTGGTGATATGGGAGATATCTGGAATTATACATCTCTATGGCACTTAGGGAGGGGGGGGGTCTCTGCATAATGACCTGAAGGGGACCAAGCTAAAAGAGTTTTTTTTTTAAATAAACTGGAAACCCCCCTTTAGCAGTCTGATGATAAAACACTGACAAACAGCACATTAAAAGAAAACAAGAGCTGTGTTGCAATATTAATGCCTCTCAGAACTAAAAAAAAAATAAAAAAAAAAAAAGGGAACAAAATGTAAAAGAAAAATAAAATATATATAAAAAAAAAATCTGAACAGATCCTCTGTCGGGGGAAACCGGGATAAAACAAAATGTTTTCTAATTAATCCTGATTTTTTTTTATATATGATGCATTACCAAGTCATAAAAAAAAATGATACAGAACATAAAAAAAAACAAAAAAAAAAAACACAGCTTGTATATTTCCATGAGCTTAGCATAAAACATTTTCCAGCAGCGATCTGCTTACAGTTTAAAAGAAAAACAGAAAAAAAAAAAACCAACCCAAAAATAAACAATTTTTTTGAAATATCATCACCGCTGGAAGCCATCTCCCGGCAGTTATATAAATTTCCCATGAGTCCTTTTGGTCTTGAAGACCTAAAATATATTTATATATATATATATTTATATTTTCCTGTAAAAAGTTTGCACAGAGTTCAAGGCTAGACCTGAGAGAACGGGAGGGACGGAGGAGGGTTCTTGGGACGGTTTATTGTAAAGGTAAAGGCCAGCTTGGGGGCCGATTACAAAATATTCCGTCAAGACGATGCATTGTCTGTTGCAGTCCTGCTTTGGAAGTGGTGGTTTGTGGAGTTGGCGGTGGAGAGGGAGTCGTCGTTTGGCGTGATCCCGTAATCTGCCGGCTGAAGAAAAAAAAAAATAATAATAATTTGTTAGAGTCACAAGAGTGCATCCCATCTTTACCTATCAATAACCAGCTTCTGCAATCTTCTTGCACCCCCAACCCAACCTGACCACCAAAGCCTGTGCCTGAGACCTTAGGCATTTTTGTGGAGCAGGACACCAACATTACTCAGCAATGCTTCTATTTTCCATGTGTTTGCTGCATTTGCCAAGGTGGTTTGGTACTACTTAACCACTTGAGAACAAAAAGTTCCAGAAAAGGCCTTGTCTTCAAGTTTAAATTCGTCTTTTATGCTATAGATCCCAAAGAATATAGATTTTTTTTTTTTTTTTTTTTAGCACAGACCATAGTCTAGAAAATAAAATGGCAGTCAAGGCAATATTTTATGCCACACAGTATTTGCGCGGATTTCAAGTTAGGCGATGTTTAAAAATTTCTAAAAGTTACCAGTTTTGAGCTACAGAATTCTAGAGCTAGAATTATGTGGGCGCGACTTGCGCATGCGTTTGCTTTTACGCGCGTGTGCTCGGAGGGATGGGGGAGCTTAAATTTTTTTTATTTATTTTACTTTTTATTTTTTCACTGTCACTTTAAAAAAAATTTTTTGGATCACTTTTATGCCTATTACAAGTAATGTAAACATCCCTTGTAATAGAAATAAGGATGGCAGGTCCTCTTTATTGAGAGATCTGGGGTCCCTAGAGCTCTCAAAATTATTTTTGCATTTTGACTTAATTTTTATTAAATTTGTTTTGGCCCAAGAACCGGAAGGGATGTCAGACGTAGCGCCGATCCTCCAAGGCCATAGAGAGGAGTGGCGGCCATCCTGACCTCACTAGACTTCCTGCCCATTGGCTTCCAACTCCTGTGAATCAACTGTAGTGACAAGGGAGCGAGGGACGGGGCCGAGTTCTGCTGTCTGTCAATGGAGTGAGTAAGCCTGCACGAGTGCCCCCATGGGAATCGGTTTCCTATTGGGGGCACCAACAGGAGGAGCCAGGTGCACCAGCGGGGGACCCGAGGCGGATCCGGGCCATTCTGTGCAATCCGAATAATAATTCTATATAATAATTTAAAAAAAAAAGTCTGTCTACCTTCTACACAGATAGGACTATAATAGAGACCCAAGCCTCCACATTCACTTACATGTCTTCTGAAGATCCTTTGAAGCAAGCTACGTTTTGGCGGTTCCGGAAGTTGCCTCCAATCCAGATCTGGAGAGCGTCTCCCATTTGGTCCGAAGAGGTTGAGGTCCTTGAAACATTCCGTCTCAATCATCTATGGATGTAAAAACAAACTTGGTCTGTCTTCTTCAAACAGAAAACTACACATATAACTATTATAGAGCAACATCTTTTGCAAGTTAACTTCATTCAAATATGGAATTTTCTCCTCTATGGAGCACTATCCACTCTCTGCTGGACTGTGCTGTGCACTTTATGCTTCATTCATAAAATGTAGACTATGGCGTGGAGTCCACAGCGCCCCAGAGAGCATGTTGGAGGAGGAGCACTCAGTGACATGACCGATCAGTCATGTGACTGTCCTGTCTTCCAATCACAATCATTTATTATTCATTCATTGGACTAAATGAAGCTCCACTTGTTCTGGAGCCCAGCTGTACTTCATAAATGTGCTGATGTTTTATAAGGCAAGGACATTCCGCTGATTTATAAATAGGGCCTATGTGTTTGGAAAGGATAGACGGTAACACAGGGCCTAACAGACTAAAGAAAAGTACAGCCAAAAAAAACATCCTTTTACAGAATCGTCATGTAATTTATAAGAGAAATTTTACTAAGCAAAGGTTTAAAAGTATTTTATGTTTTCTCATTTGTGCACTCCTAGGGAAGACTAAGGCCTCCTTCACACAATCACCATTGCCCATATAGCATGAGGCCACAGTTTAAGTGGCTGGACGCACACACCGATTTCACGGCCGCTCACCCGTCAAATCAGGACCTGCGGCTGTGTCCGTACAGCTGCTGCATCCCCATATAATTACATACGCTCCCTGTACACAGCTCCTGGCGGCTCCAGCCACAAACAAATAGTGCTTTTGTGCTACAATTAAAACTGAACAATACAATTTTCACTTCGTACTTTATTGCCGCAAAATGTCAATGTATGCAACAAAATCTCTCATGTAATGTGCATTTTCCTATGTGTGTGTAATGTTAAAAACATTAAACGGTTAGAAAAGTAGCAACAAACTGAAAAAAATAATAAAAAATCAGCAGGAAAATACTATCACAGGGGAGAATGAAAAGGAGCAGGGCCAGCCCTACCATAGGTCCATTGGCAGTACTTTGAGAGAGGCAGTAAATCGAACCACGGCCGCCTCTCCTTCTCTTCTATTTACTCAGCAAGTTGACAACTTTTTTCCAGCGATTGTGGGTCATGACGACAACTGCCCCCCGGGCCTCTCCACCTGCCTCTATACTACCCTAGCCCGTTCCTATACTGCCCTAGCCTGTCTATTTACTACCCTAGCCTGCCCCTATACTACCCTAGCCTGCCCCTATACTACCCTAGCCTGCCCCTATACTACCCTAGTCCGACCCTTGGAATTAAACATAATGGCATGTCATAATTTTGCATATAAACAAGGTGCTGTTGCATGTAAATCTGACTTCCTGATAAATTAAGTTTTAGTTTTAATTATGATATAAAATAATGGATGTGGTGGGTCTTTTGCTGGGCATGACCTTTTTTTTGGGGGAGGGGGGGGGCAGCATTTCATTCTTGCACCCAGGCAGCTAAATGTCTTGGCCAGCCCTGGGAAGGAGGAGTTAATGAGATTATGAGATTAGTGTGAATAAATGTTTACTAAGTGGTTAGATAGAAATTTTTATACAATCCCAAACTGTTAGTGTTACTAAACCCAGCACCCTGCATTCACTATATCTGGCCTCCCACAGTACACAGAACATGGAAATGTAATTATTTTATAAATATAAACTGCTAAATACCTTTTCTCATCAGCCGTATATAGCAGTCTTGTGACTTCTATCAGTGTCTCATTAAAACTTGAAGGAGTTTCCATACTGCACTGCCTGTCCTATCAGAATGCAGGACCCCTGACCCTCTGTCTGGACAGTGCTGATCACATGCACTCTCACAAGAAAAAAACTCTAGTAATACACACCAAATTGAGCATGTGCAGCTTGACTCCAGTAACTCTTATCCGGACATGTTATGGGGACAATGCAAGGAGGAGGATCAGAGAAGACAGGATCAAACAGCCTTTTTACACAATGCAGAGGATTAACCCCTTAGGTTCCACAGCGAGTATAACAAGCATGCTTTACTCCAGTAACTCTTATCCGGACATGTTATGGGGACAATGCAAGAAGGAGGATCAGAGAAGACAGGATCAAACAGCCTTTTTACACAATGCAGAGGATTAACCCCTTAGGTTCCACAGCGAGTATAACAAGCATGCTTTACTGCATATATAGACTGATTTTACTGTTGCGAGTTTAGTAACACTTTAAGTCTCATACTCTTTGGCTATGTATACAATTACTGTTTATGTACGCTGTTAGTAGTATTTCTAATTATCTTGTACCTGCACTTATGACATTTGAATAAAAATGTACTCAACAAAAAAATAAAAATAAACTTTAATATACTCATCAGGTATTGCTCTGACTGACATAAGCAGTTTGAAGTTCATCACTTTTATCTACAGATTAATTAAACTATGTAAATACAAAAAATAAGGTTGGCCATACAGGTGTCTTTTTGTTCAACCAGTGGGTTGAACGAAATAAAATAACTTGATTTCGCCATCCACATGGTGTGTGAATCCCTCCCACTGTGTCTTTGTATACTGACAGTGGAGAGACTTCCCTGCCATCAGAATACACTGATCAGCACTGCCGGCTATAGCCGGGGGGTGCGGATTGATAAGCCGAGGGGTGCGGATTGATTATATTTTCCAATAGGCTGGTTGTACACAAGTCGATCGGTAGATAGATCAACCTTTGTACAACAAGCCTGCCCATACAAGGATCGAAATTCGGCTGGTTCTTTCAATTTTAATTTGTATCTATCTCAAGTCTGAACAGTGGTAATAAATACAGCGTCAGGAGGTCACTTATTTGACAGGCAGCTGCTGTATTGTCACAGCAACTCCTGGCTATCGTTTTGATAGCTGGGAATTGTTGGCGAATGGAAGGGGAGAAGCAGCCCAAGGTCCACAATGGGTTAAAGTATATAAAAGGGTTAATGTGGGTATCAGAGTTCAGTTTTTTTTTTTTTTTAGCCCAATTCCTGATAAAGGCACCCAGCTGCTTGCAGTGGACGTTTCCATTGAGCACAATATACTGTATAGTTTAATGCCAACAAACTCACCTCATTCTGCCAGGGGATTGACACACATCCAGTTGCAAATTTAACGTAGAAATCATTGTCGGTTTTGTCCAAATTTACACCTTTAACCGTTGAAAACTGCTCAATGTCCAGCACATCCTTACAATACACCGCCCGGGGCTGAGAGGGGAAAACATCAACACAGATTATAGTTCCATCTCCATATTTTATGACAGAATCCAAAACATACACACGGTCATTACATTAGATTTAATTCCATTCAATTTAAAGTGGTTGTAAAGGCATTATCTGCATTAAGGTTAAAAAACGTTTTATGTTCTGCTCCCCCCACAGCCCCTCTAAATACTTACCTGAGCCTGATCTCGATCCAGCACTGTGCCCAAGAGCAGCAGAAGGGCTGTCTCTCTCTCTTACTGGCTCAGAGACAGCAATGGGAACCATTGGCTCCTGCTACCATCGATCACAGAATGTGAAGATAAAGCAGGGAGGCGTGGTCAAGCCTCGCTATCTGTGTCTATAGACAGCACAACTCAGGATTGAGCTCGCAGGAGTGGCTTCCTACAGTGGGG
>BLSH010232194.1:138913-151824 GCA_018402905.1 Glandirana rugosa
CAATCACAAGTCAAATTAGTGCATAGAGCAGTAGTCTGCACCCGCAGCGACTGTGCCGCCATTGCAGTTGCTAGTGCCGGCCGCATCGCTGATCCAGCCAACAAGAATAGTGCCTTGGACACTGTCTCTGTGCGGCGATCGGCCGCTTCCTTAAAGGAAGGAGACCCCTCCAAGGGAATGGTGGTTGCTTTATTTACTCGCGCCACTGCGGGGTCCACCACCGGAGAGGCCCATCTCTTAGTAAAGCTTTCCTCAAAGGGGTAGCGCACCGCAAAGCCCTTAGGCAAAGTAAAAGAACTTGGTGGCTTACGCCACTCTTTAAACACCGCCTGCTCAAATAATGGGTCATAAGGGTAAGCCCTAGGGGCCCTAGGCGGTTTAAGTGGGCCACAAACATAAGCGGACTCATGCAACTCCCCAGCTGGATCAAGACGCATGGACTTGCGGATATCAGTGCTTCCACTATCGCCTTATCACGCGAAGACAGAGTTTCTTGACTCTCCTCATGCTCTGAGGGTGGTTCACCCTCTGAGAGATCCACAGGTGTGACCAATGATGCGCTTTCCAGATCTGAATCCTCCCCGGGTGGTGGGCGTTTTTGAGGAACCCTTGGCACGGGTACCTCTGCCCTGGGAAAGAACTCCCCAAACACTGCCCTCAGCTGTTCCAAGGACACCAGCGTTCCTGGGGTGGATTGTAGATCCGCAGGTACTCCTGCCATAGTATTGCCGGCCTCTGACCTTACAGGCTTCCGGCACCCCCCACTGTGTAACCACCACCTCAACTCCACCAATCAACCAGGGGGACCCGGGAGGATTGCCCACACCGCTACCAGCACCCAGGAAGGGCCAGCTATACTTGCTGTTTTAATGCCTCAGCACTCCGATCGGAAGAGCAACTGCCCAAAAACCACTGCACGCCAGGAGCTTGCTGCTGTGTGTGTGTCAGCCACGCTGTATAAGCGAAAACTGGAAGCCACTTCCTGTTTTTAAGCACTTCCTGTATCCAGGCTGCACTTCCTTGAGCTACCACCGGAGGCCGCCAGACCGCAGGCTGAGAACAGCATGGTCTCACAAACAAATGGACGCTGCCATTACACCCGCGCGGTCGGCCACGAACGAGCGGTGCTCTATCTTTCAATGGCGGTGACCCGCCGAACACAGCGCTCCGGACGGTCGGTGCAGAGTCGAACGGTCAGTGCAATAGTGCCGTACTGCGGCTGGGGGGAGTGGGAGGGGGGAGGGGGGGAACGGAGGCTTAACCTCACAAGGGTACTACCCCAAAATGTCCCTCTACTGAGCCCCCACCGGCCGGCTTACCACAAAAAGCTGCCCAGATGCCCACTCTCCACGCCCTAAAGCGGCAGAGGGGTCCACTCACCAATCCTCGACGGGCGCAGCGGTAGCCACCGGAGCAGACTTACCATCCCCTAGGGGAGGCATGCTGCTGGCCAGGCCCTTTGGACAGGCGTACCTAGTCACTGGGCTCTAGTGGGGTTTAGCCACTGGCCACCCGCACGGAACGGGCTCTATGCGGTGGTCACCCCGAAGGGCGGTCGCATAGTGTCGGCCGGACTGGGGAAAGATTTGGATTCGAGATATCCTCTATACCACCAGCCAGCTACTTGATAGCAGTCTTCATCAGACGAATCTTCAGGAGACCGCAGATCCCAAAGGGAACCAGGTCTACTCCTTGCACTAGGCAAAAGAAAACTGATGTGCTATGCAGAGCAGGGGGATTATATGCTGAGGTGAGGACGGCCCCCTGGGAGGGGCCAACCTACGCTTTTGTTTGTTTTTGCCTAGTCTACTCCTAGTAGGATGAGCATAACCCCCATGTGTCATAAGAAGGCTGCGTCTGTCAGTGAACGGAAGAGAAATATCTTTTGAAAGCTGAGGCAATTCAAATTTTTGGTCGCACAATACAAGCGCAGAGGTTTACTAAGCGGAAATTTTTTGTAAAAGAATACGCTAAAGTGCATGTATATGCAATATATTAATATGTATGTAAATGGATACCCCAGCCGTAAAACTGCACATGCCCGTGAGGCAGCAACATACTTTGGTACCCAAAATTTTCCATAGGCGAAGCTTTTAAAGCTCTAACAGGGCATCAGTTTAGAGTCAAGCATGAATAATGACTTAGAATTATTGCACTCACTCTGGCGTGCACAGCAACATATCATTGGTAGTGCCAGCAATGTTTTTTTTATGTATGTGCCCCTGAAATGTTTATGTATGGGGGGCTTGGGACAGGAGGCAGGGATGGGTCAAGCAGGGTGGGCAGCAGTTTCAGGGGTCTGTGGAATCCAACTGTCAGCTTGTGAGACTAATGCTGGCCATACACTAGACAAAAAAATGGTTCGAAAATCTGTCATTTGGACAGTTCGTTCTTCTATCGTCCAGTTAATGAGCACAGATCGAAAATTGGTTGTGACGTTTTTGAGCTGATAAATCGAAGGAAAGGTTTGGAAAATTTCAGCCGAATGGACGATAAATTGAAAATGTTAACGTGTTTCTCGCCAGAACAGTTTGCACTGGGCTTATGTGACAAAATGAATGAAAAAAACAGATTTATGGCAGTTGAACGATTTATCGATCAAATTTCGGCCATTACATGATAAAATCGTTTGCTCTCACGACCGTGTGTGTTCGTTTTTCGAAAACTCGTTTGGCGATTTTTCGTATAGTGTATGGCCAGCATTACACACAACGGTGCTGATTTACAAGAACTGGAGTGGGTAAAATCTGTTGCAGCAGTATACAGTAGCCAATCAGCTTCTAACTTAGCTCAGCTTATTCAATTAAACTTTGACAAAAAATAAACCTGGAAGCTGATTGGTTTCTAGAGCCGCACCAGATTTTGCAGTCCCCAGTTTTAGTAAATCAACGCCATAGTGTTAAAGTCCCCAGTGGCTACCGATGTAGAACATACACAAATGGCAGTGAAAGGGTTCAAGGATAAACAGGCCAAGAACAAAAATGCAATATGGCAGCTTACGGTGCTTAGATGTGGTAGCTGAATTTGTTTCCACCCCCCAAACTCAAACCTTTTCAGCAAATACAGAAAATACTTGCTGATCTTGGCCTTGCCACTTCCTGTGAGCTGCACCAAAGAATATTTTTCCATCCTAGAGCTACAGACATGTTTATAGCCCATTCAGGAGAGCAGCCTAGGGTGACAACCGTGGCTCCCCCTCCATAGATAACCACCCAGGGACAGCAAGTGTGATTTGCAAAATTACCAGCTGAAAATAAAAAGGCAAAGAAACTGGAAAAATGAATGCATTCACCACACCAAGGTCCATTTTTGGTTTTGGGTCTAAAGAAGAAGCGGAATTCCACCCAAAAGTGGAACTTTCGCTTAAAAAAGGTGACCCCTTGTGACATGCCACAATTGGCATGTCATTTTTTTTTTGGGGGGGGGGGGGGTGCTTTCACAGGGTCCCAGGTCCACTTCCTCTCCTAGAGCCGCGGCTCCAGAAGGAAGTTCACCCCCCTCGGCGATCTTCTGGGACACGTCACAGGTCTCAGAAGATACGCCAGCCATTCACAGTGTGCATGGCGACTCGCGCATGCACAGTGCGCGCCCGGCTTTGAAGCCAAAGCTGGGTGCCCACACTTGTGATGAGGGGAGGGGAAGAAGAGCGAGCTGGAGCGTGGGACAGGTGAGTGTCTGATTGTTAAAAGTCAGCAGCTACACTTTTGTAGCTGCTGACTTAACTGGGTGGAACTCCGCTTTAACCAATGAGGTTCCACTAATAACTAAAATATCACTTTTCGTAGATGAACCCTTTACATTTAAATACATTTTCTAAAGGAGCATCCATTTTAAGTTCATGGAGATCACAGCTTTTGTAGAATGAAGGAAAATTAATTAAGCTTTTCAAATCGGAAATTTGTAAATGAACGCACAGAAAAAAAACCCCTATCTGCAATGAGAACTATTGGAGGACAAAAGCTTCTATTCAGCTGCATAAAAAGATGTATTTCAAGGGTCATTAAAAACAAATATAACTGAACACTAGGCTTTCATGGTCTTGCACAAGATGTTATATCTTATAAAGTGGAACTAAAGTGTTTTATAGATATTTACATTTCGGTCTGTAAATGAGATCAGCTAAATCCTTTTAAAAGTAAATTTAGTGGTGTTAGTATGTGTCAACTAACGTGGCAATACGTCTTTGCATAATCTATACCTCTTTTTTTTCTCTACACTGCTTTCATGAAAATGCGGTTATGCTTTTTATTTATCAGCTGACAAATGCACAAAAAAGTAATACTGTAATGAATGTGACACACATTTACACATCGTATGCATCCCATCAGAGAAAATAAAAAAAACCCTTTACTTATTATTCAATACAATTACTACGAACATACACTACATTATCAAAAGTATTGGGACATGTGCCTTTATACACACATTAACTTTAATGGCATCCCAGTCTTAGTCCGTAGGGTTCAATATTGATTTGGCCCACCCTCTGCAGCTATAACAGCTTCAACTCTTCTGGGAAGGCTGTCCACAAGGTTTAGGAGTGTCTATGGGAATGTTTGACCAATCTTCCAGAAGCACATTTGTGAGGTCAGGCACTGATGTTGGACGAGAAGGCCTGGCTTGCAGTCTCCGCTCTAATTCATCCCAAAAGATGTTCTATCGGGTTGAAGTTAGGACTCTGAAGGCCAGTTATGTTCCCTCACCCCAAACTCACTCATCCATGTCTATGGACCTTGCTTTGTACACTATTAATCATTTGGTGGAGGGAGGATTATGATGTGGGGTCGTTCTTCAGGGGTTGGGTTTGGCCCCTTAGTTCCAGTGAAGGCAACTCTTATGGTGTCAGCATACGAAGACATTATGGACAATTTCATGCTCCCAACTTTGTGTGAACAGTTTGGGGATGGACCCTTCCTGTTCCAACATGACTGTGCACCAGTACACAAAGCAAGGTCCATAAAGACATGGATGAGCGAGTTTGGGGTGGAGGACTAGGAGCCAGGCCTTCTTGTCAGACACACTCCTAAACTTTGTGGACAGCCTTCCCAGAAGAGTTAATGATGTTATAGCTGTAAAGGATGGGATGCCATTAAAGCTCATGTGCATGTAAAGGCAGGCGCCCCAATACTTTTGACAATTTAGTAGTGTACATTTTGTGGGTTCGGTTTTCCTTATTTTCTTTATTGCACCTCACTCACAATTTGGATTGACAATTTGCCTTGAATAAAGATTTCATATTTGCTTTATTCCATTACTATCCCAATTTTCTTATCTTCCTTTCAAATTCTTATCTCCACTATAAAAGTCAATGTTTTCCTATATCTTTCCTTGTTTTTGAATTTTCAATCTTTTCTGATCTTGCATCTATGCAGACTTCTTACTTTTGTTCTTCTCTCTATTGCAAATAAAGCATCTCACTAATAATTCCCCCTTTCCTTATAAAACCTTAAAAACATGTTTCGCCACTTTTCAGGGCTTCTTCAGGGGTGTAAACGTACTTAAATAGTGCTCATTCTAGAGTCTTTGTCTGTTCAGAGATAGCTTTCTCTCCCTCTATATCTCGCTCTATCTATATCTCGATCTATCTGGCCATAAACAACTTTAAGCCCTATACTTTTCTGAAGTACTAAATAATGCTGCTCGCTTTAACATTTTCTGGAGCCTTTTCTCATAGTATGGGGAAAGGTTTCCTCACCCAGTCTTCCTAGATACCTAGACTTGGCTGCCTGGATTTGGAGCTCTAAAATGTGTCTCTTCTAGATTGTAAGCTCTAACAAACAGGGCCCCTCTGATTCCTCCTGTATTGAATTGAATTGTATTATAACTGTACTGCCTGCCTTCATGTTGTAAAGCTCTGCGCAAACTGTTGGCGCGATATAAATCCTGTATAATAATAATAATAATAATAATAATAAAAAATAAATACCCTGACCCCAGAGCACTAACAAGCTCCTTTCCTTCTTACCATCTTACAAATGGATTTTGCATCTTCTGAGAACTTATCAGAATAGGACTCTTGTTCCTCCTGAACACGTTTCTCCACTTCTTCCCTTTTCACCCGCTCCTTCCGTGCGCGGAATGGTGACTGTCCCTCGATCATCTCATAGATGAGGCAGCCTAGCCCCCACCAATCTGGGCTAAATGTATATCGTTCATTTTTAATTACTTCTGGAGCTGAAGAAATACAATCAGTGAGGATGGAACACGTTTAATCAGATCTATAAAAAAGACAATGACCTTTGATTGGTAGATTTTGAAATGGTAGGTGAAAATGCGAGGATACACACCCATATATCCAACTGTCCCTACTCTTCCTCTAATACTTTCCCCGTCTGGAATTTTGATGGCCAGTCCTAAGTCTGAGATTCGTATGTGACCTGAGAAAAAAAAAAAAAAAAAAAAAGGAAATGAAAAAGTTCATTAATATCCAAATCTGACAGAAACAAGTCCTTGTGATAGGAGGGTAGTTTTAGCTCTCCATTTAGGGGCTTTATGTTGAGAATATGCAACTGCTGTCAGTCCAAACATCTATGCGATGGCTGCTCTAGCATGGTGTCTAATGATCTCATGTCCTGAGTGGCTGAAGGATGACTTAACCCTACAGGACATTTGTGGTCTTTCAAGTAATTAATGCTCCACCTGGTTAAAACCTAGATACTTCTAGAAATATGAAAGATGCATTTCAGGTATGGCAACTGCTACATAGTTACACTGGTCCAGGTTGGGCCAATATAGGTATGTATGTGCCATACCTGAGGGATCTCCACGGAAGCCAAAAATCACTGTATTGGCACCACTACTACAGTGACCTCCACTTGATCATGGATCCTGTGCAGAGTGGCTGCCCTACGGCATGGTGAACACAGGGGGTCACTAGCCTTGCACAGGCGCCATTCAAGGAACACTTTGCATTCATGGATTGGACAAAGCGGACAGAACAGGTGGTGGTGCCACAATCTTCACCACATTCAATAAGAGAACACTTTGCATTCATTGAGAAAATGGCAAGTGCTCTCTAAATCGTGCTCGTAATGAGCTTACCTGTAGATAAAAATGGAAAATGAGAGTTTACTATCACTTTATAAAAATAGAAAACTACAGCATGACGGCATACAGCAAAATAAAAAAAAAGGGGGGGGGGGGCTCCAAAATTTTCCATTTATTTGTAATTCAAGATTTTAGACTCCAGAAACCCCATTCGACATTTGGGTGAGCCAGCGATGTATGTCCCAGTTACTCCTTAAAGCGGAACTTCAGTAATTTTTTCATCTTTCCATCTATTAAATTCTCTGCCCTTGTTTTAAACTTTGGATAGTAAAACATTTTTTCTGCCAGTAAATACCTTATACAGCCCACTACCTGTTTCTTCTCTGGTAAAATGCCTCGGAGTTTGACATCATGCACAGCTCTCTGACAGGAAGAGAGGGGGGATGAGTCATAAGAGGGCCAATGAAAGCTACATGGCTGGAGGTGTGTATCTGTATAAATCCAGGAAGTGAACAGGCAGCAGCTTCAGCTGCCCACAGTTAAAATGGCTGCAGCCAGACTTAGTGGAGGGAGATTTCTGCAGCATATTTGGCAAGTACAGGAGTCACAGTATATATAAAATAATATGCAAAGTGGTTGGAGGGAAGCTTCAGAATGGCACAGATGCTTTTATTACAAAATTATGTGAGCAGACTGCAGTTCCTCTTTAAGTGTGGTTTTCCCCCTTTTTTGTGACGGCATACAGAAAAGTCCCTGCCCAGGGACTGCCTCACTCTGATGCGTTTCACCGCAATGAGATAATCGCATCCTTACTTATAGTTCTGGTGGGTGGCTTGTGTAACATTATTTCCTTGTAATAACAAATGTGGACGGGGCTCTTTTGTTGGCATCCAGAATGCCCACAGTGGAGGTGAGGCTTCAAGCTAGAGCAGCGCCGCTCAACTGTCGGCAATTTAACATTTAAAGAGTTTTGTTTTATCTGTTCAACAAGTGCAAAACAATTGCTGTTGATTTTGCAAAGGTTTTTTTGACTGATAACTTCCTGTGCACTTTGCCTGTGCAAAAGGAGGGCTTTGGGAGATAGGGATGGGGTTCAGGAGATGAATCATCATTGGTGTTCTGTGTAACCCATTGGAAAACTAGCAGGCAGGGCTGACACCATGTACTTCGGAATTCAGAGTCGTGTTGTCATGTCAAAGAGGAAGGTAGAAGTATACTAGGTTTCTGGACTACCAGCAGTTATTTTTCTGTACTTGCAGTGTGTTTAAAGGGCTGGAACATGAAGAAATGTGCTTGTATTCCAGAGACTTGCTTTTTGTTATTTTGCCTTGACATACGCTTTAAGGTCCAATTAGCTTTTCTGCAATTTAGATGCAGACATGAAAAGGGATCCCTTATGCACAGTTGCTGTCTGTGATGAGTAGAACTTTCACATAAAACAACATTTTCATTATATGTTTAATGGTTCTGAAATGAGAAGCTGGGTATAAGAGGAGGCAATTGGGAAAACTGTTCACATCAAAGCGTGGCGGAAACAGTCACATCCGCTATGAAATTACTACTCAGGGCAAAGCAATAAAAAATAACGGAGGTTCAGCCAGTCTTCCATCCCAAATCATAGTGGTGATTACTTTCAATGACTCAAACTCATATAATACTGATGTCAGAGATTGTTGTTTAATCCTGGAACGAGCTCTCTGTCTGCACTGGTGAACTGATAACAGGTTTTATTCAAATAAATTACACAAGAAGACACAGCTCTCATTGAGAGATGATCGTAAGCAGTGTCTGATCATTACAGGCTCGTTACACTCAGGATTGTCAATAAAACATTCCCAAAATTCAGAGACATGCAAGAATGCTTTATCTTAATTATGCTGTATTCTGTTGCCAGCTTAATAAGCACAATTTAATACATTGCAGATAAGAGCACAGGAAAATCAAGAAGGGGCACTTGCCCCGGGTTTTTCCTTTTCGTGACACCACTGACTCAAGCATTTTTGTTTTTCAGTGACACCACCAACTCGGGCGGATTTTTTCATTGCAGTCACATCAACTTGGGGACATTTTTTTCATTTTAGTGACGCCACCAATCCAAAAGGACATTTTTTTTTCTTTCTTCTAAACTGTGCCACATATTTGTGCACCCATTTTAAACTCTTCGCTGACACTACTTCATTGCATGGAACAAACAAACATTTTTCCGCTTGCCACTATTGGCCCAGCTGTCCCCATCGCCATGCGATGGGGGGTGGGGGTGGGGGGGTTAGGGGGGTTGTGCAGTTTCCCATCTTCGCCCCAGGCACTGCTTGACCTTGTCCCGGGCCGGCACTGCCAAAGACTGCAGTTATTGGACCTCACGGTGAATTGAATACCCTTTTCCCCTGCTGCACTACTGGTTCCTGCCACTGGTTTGTTTTTTTATAGTGGCACTCGATCCAGTGGGATGAACCAACGTATGCAGTGGTGGGGATTGGGGTGAGGGTGTAGACTAGGTATTTACATTCCTAAAAGTGGGAATACCAGCACTGGTTGGGTAGCACTGAAGCGTTGGCATTTCAAGAAACAGTGGCCCGAAGGGTAAAGATATCTGAGCTTCTTTTAAGGGCTTGCCTTCTTTAAATAAAAAAAAAAACAAAAAAACAAAAAAAACAAAAAAAACTGGATGACAGGGTTGCTGTAAGTAATAAAAGACACAAGTGAATTGGCATTTCTACTTTACAGGAATAATAGAGTGCACATCTGTCTGAGACCGTAGTCATGATGGTAGAGCACTGCCTGTGGCAGCGCAGTAAAAGGTCTGAAAAGCCTAAAGATTCACACAACAGCCTAATCATGTCTGAGAGTAGCAGGAGCCCCATATGGGACAGCAGGAGGTCCACTGTAATATGCTTACACAAGGAAACAGCAGTCTATTGGGATAAGCTCCCAGCGCAAATGCTAATGTCCTTTCCCTTATAGTACAGTAATGACCCCAAGTTTGTGGTGCCCCATATATGGTCTCATCACTGCTCAAGTAACTGAAATCACAGATACTGGATTGACAAGGGGAGCAGGCGCTAATGTGAACCCCTTAACCCTTCTTCATCCTATGCAAAACACAGTAAAAAGGTTTGGCTTTAGTTGGATTTTACAGCCTCTAACCAGGCTTTTAATCACCTAAAATTTCCCTGCTGAAGAGATGGAAGCGAAGCATGGACAGAGAATCCAAATAGGAACAAAGACCAAAAAACAAAAACCCCATTTTCTTTTGCTGGCCTATTTGGTTTGGCAATCTGATGGGATCCAAAATATGGGTATATACGCATTAAAAGGAGAAGTTCACCTTTTTAAAAAAAAATAAATGCACATCTTTTTGCTGGTAAAAAAGCATTGCACCTGTGATCAGCAAATCACAGGTGCAATGCTCCTGCAGACTGTCAGTGTAGCTGTCTGCCTATACATCCGATACAGGCAGGCAGTTACTTCAGTCCAGGAAGAATCAATGAACCACAAGGATGTTCATCAGCACCCCTGTAGTTCATTGAGAAGCATACGCCATCAGTCGCAAAGGCCGTCGGTACTTGCAGTCTATTAAGTCAAAGAACTGAATAAAGGGATTTTATTAAAACTTACCGTAAAATCCTTTTCTCCGAGTTCACTGACAGATGCAGCTCTTCATGACTTTGTGGGTTTTATGTTCGTCCTACCAGGAGTTAACTAGGCAGGGAAAAGAAATCAGCTGGCCCCTCCCCTGGGGGCCGTCCTCTTTTCCTACATTAAAACCCCCCTCCCAGAGGAGCTCTCCAGTTTGTACACAAGCCGTACCAAAACAGAGCCCAGAGGGGTGGGTGCTGCGTCTGTCAGTGAACTCGGAGAAAAGGATTTTAAGGTAAGTTTTAATAAAATCCCTTTTTCTCCTACGTTCACTGACAGACGCAGCTCTTCATGACTTTGTGGGGACGTCCCCAAGCTGTGTCAAAAAAGAGGGGTGGGTAAACGCAAACAACTGTACCCAACTGAACCTCTGAGGAGGCGCCAAACGCGCCTACACTGCCGCCTGCAGAACTTTGCGGCCAAAAACAGCATCCAAAGATGCAAACACATCAACTTTGTAAAACTTAGAGAAAAGTGTGAACCGAGGCCCAAGTGGCCGCCTTGCACACCTGTGACACCGAGGCCTGGTGTCTTTAGGCCCAGGAAGTACTAACCGCCCGGGTAGAATGAGCCGTGACCGGAAAAGGGGGAACCTTGCCCCGAACAGAATACGCATGGGTCACGGTTTTTCTAATGCACTGAGAATTCGTAGCCGAAGAGGCCGCCAAACCTTTGCGCGGGCCCTCTGGCAGAACAAACAAGGCGTCAGCTTTTGGAAAAGAAGCTGTAGCAGCCAGGTACACCCGTAAGGCCCTAACTACGTCCAAGGCATGCAACTCGAATTCCTTCGGGTGCGATGGACGAGGGCACAATGAGGTAGAACAATATCTTCATTGATATGAAAAGAAGAGACTACCTTTGGAAGAAAAGAAGGAAGGGGTCGCAAGACCGCCTTATCCTTATGTATCACCAAATAAGGAGACTGCAGGATAGGGCAGCCAATTGCGACACTCGTCTGGCAGAAGTGATGGCAACCAAAAAAAGGCCACCTTCTGCGACAGAAGTTGTAAGGGGATCTCCCTGATCCTTTCATAAGGTGGTTTTTGAAGAACAGAAAAACACCAGATTCAGAACCCATGGGGCCATCGGGAATCTCACCCTAGGCGCCACATGTCGCACACCTTGTACAAAGGTACGAATCAGAGAGTGCGAAGCCAAAGGTCTCTGAAAAAGTATGGCTAAGGCCGAGATCTGGCCCTTAAGAGTACTCAAAGCCAACTGCTTAATCAGACCCTGCTGAAGAAAAGTCAGCACCCTGGAGACTACAAACGCGCGAGGGTTGTAGCCCTCCGCCTCGCACCAGGCAATATAAGCCTTCCAGGTACGGTGATAAATCATGCGAGAGGTGCACTTGGGAGCTTTCAACAAGGTGGGGATCACGGAGTCGGCCACTCCTCTATCCCTCAGCACCTGGAACTCAATAGCCAAGCCGTCAAAGCCAGCGAGGGTAAAACAGGGTGCAAGATGGGTCCTTGAGACAGGAGGTCGTCTCGTATCGGAAGCCGCCAGGGGGAGTCTGCCACCCTTTGCACCACGTCGGCGTACCAAGTGCGCCGAGGCCAATCCGGGGCCACCAGAATGGTCGGAATTCCTTCCATCGCTATTCTGCGCACCAATCTCGGGAGCAGACGTATGGGAGGAAAAGCGTACAGGAAGCGATAACGGCTCCAGGGAGCCACCAGGGCATCCGTGGCCACTGCCAACGGATCCTTGCCTGGGATGTAAACCACAGAGATTGCCGGAACATGGAGTTCCGCTCCAATGCAGAATTAGGGCTGCCTCCGCAGCTGACTCACATACGCCACTGCCGTGGCATTGTCCGACTGAATCCAAATCGGTCGGCCTTGCAATCTCCTCGTCCAATGAGAAAGACACAGTCTGATCGTTCTCAGCTCCAGCACATTGATTGGTAAACAGGCCTCCTGGGCCGACCAACGACCCTGAGCTGATAACTGCTCCAGGACTCCGCCCCAACCCGTCAGACTGGCGTCCGTGGTGATCATCCATTGGATGGGAAGGAACGGCTTCCCTCGAGTGAGGGCCGAGTCCCACAACCACCAAGTGAGGGACGCCCTGGTCTGAGGGCCCAGCCGGATCAGAAGATCCACGGACCGGTGGGACTTGTCCCATTGAACCAGAATTGCTCGTTGGAGCAAACGAGTGTGACTCTGGGCAAAAGGTATCGCCTCGAACGACGAGACCATGAGCCCCAGCACCCTCATACAGAACCGCAAAGAAGACTGGCGGCGTGATAGTAGGGTGCGCACGGCCAACTGTAAGCTTGGTTC
>BLSH010232194.1:168569-181355 GCA_018402905.1 Glandirana rugosa
TGGGCACCAAGGTCCTTTCTTTAAGTATAACTAGATACCGGTCGAATTTCACTATGGGGGTGGGGCTGGGCCGCGGCTCCGTGTCTGATACTTTAGTATCACTTTAAGCTGGCCATAGATCAATATGAATTTCTTTCCTGGAACCACGGGTTGCAGAAACAAAAAGAAGTTGATACTGACTGTTGATGTGGTAATGCCTCCAGTGTAGCTATTGTGTTCTCCCAGCGGGGGGGGGGGGGGGTGGTGAGCCACCCCTGCTGGGAGGACACCGATTATTGCTAGAGGCTATAGCTGCTGGCAATCGCATCCTAAAAATCCAACATGCTGGTTGTACCCAAGTTGATCAATGGATCGACTTGGGTACAATCAGCCTGCCCATCCATAAGGATCGAATCTCGGGCAGTTTAGCAGGGGATTCAAACCACCTATGGATGGCTTTCAAAATGTGACTATTTGCACCAAACCAATGCAGCCCCCCCCGCCCCAATCCATTTTGAAAAAATAGCCGATTTTTTTTTTTCTTTTACCTTTTTTGGGCCACCCCCTGCCTCTATTCTCTCCTGGGCAAGAATGACATTCCACTCTACTCCCAAGGTAGAAGTCACAGAATCTTGTTGATTTAGTGAAGTAGTAAGAGCACTTTCACACTGGGGCGGCGGGTCCGTTAGCGGTAAAGCGGCGGCTTTACTGCGGTTTAACCACTTCAGCCCCGGAAGGATTTACCCCTTCCTGACCAGAGCACTTTTTGCGATACGGCACTGCGTCACTTTAACTGGCAATTGCGCGGTCATGCGTCGCTGTACCCAAACAAAATGGTCTTTTTTCCCCACAAGTAGAGCTTTCTTCTGGTGGCATTTGATCACCTCTGCGGTTTTTATATTTTTTGCGCTATAAACAAAGAGCGACAATTTAAAAAAGCAAAAAAAAAATGTTTTATTACTTTTTGCTACAATAAAAATCCCCCCCCCCCCCCCACAAAAAACAAACAAAAAACAAAATGTATTCATCAGTTTAGGCCGATATGTATTCTACATATTTTTGGTAAAAAAAAATAAAATCGCAATAGACGTATACTGATTGGGTTGCGTAAAAGTTATCACGTTTTCAAACTATGGGAATAGATGTATGGCATCTTTATTATTTTTTTTTTTTTACTAGTAATGGCAGTAATCTGCGTTTTATAGCGGGGCTGCGATATTGCAGCAGACAGATCAGACAGACACTTGACACTTTTTTGGGACCGATGACATTAATACAGCGATCAGTGATATAAATAGCCACTGATCACTGTATAAAGGTCATTGGCAGGGAAGGGGTTAGCACTAGGGGGCGATCAAGGTGTTTAAGTGTTCCCTAGGTAGGGGCTTATAACGGGGTGGGGTTGAGTGTAGTGACTGGGGGTGGAGAGAAAGCTGCTCCCGATCACTGGGAACAGCAGATCCCTCTCCACTTGCCTGTCAGAACGGGGATCCGTCGGTTTACATGAACAGGTCCTCGTTCTGGCTGTGAGGAGCGATCGTGGGTAGCCGTCGGCCACCCGCATCGGCTCCAGAGACGTGCAGCCGGCGCACGCCCCCTACAGTCTCTTAAAGCGCCGCCGTACAGCTATGGCGATTTGCGCAATAGAGGCAATAGAGCCGACTTGCCACCAAACAACGGTGGCTGGTCGGCAAGTGGTTAAGCAGCGTTTTTCGGCCACTAGTGGGGCGCTTTTAACCCCCACGAAGGGGTTTACACGGGGTTAAAAGCGCCTGTGTTGCAGTGCTGCCAATTCATTCTAATGCGCAGGGGTGTTTTGGGAGTGCTGTATACAGCGCTCCCAAACTGCCCCAAAGACGCTGCTTGCAGGACTTTTTTTTATCGTCCTGCAAGCGTACTGCCCCAGTGTGAACGCAATTGGGCTTTCACACTGGGGTGGCAGGAGAGGCAGTTTGCAGGCATTATTTTTAGCGCTAAAGCACCTGAAAACTGCCTCCGTGTGAAAGGGGTCTAAAAGGTATACAGGAATCAAAGGAAGATCATCATAGACCAGGAAAGGGAAAGCCATGAAAGGTAAGCAGTAGGACCCATCAAAATAAACACTAACGATAAGTTACCTCCCCAAATCCTCCTTTTCCTAGCACTCTGTATTGCCGGAAAGTGTCCTTCGTAACCGCTAGCCTGTAAAACAAATACAAAAAAACTGTATCAGTCAAGTATGACAGTATCTCACTTATGCGGAGCTTTGATGGCAGCGTGACACCCCCCTGCCCTCCAAAACAAAGGCTCATCACATACAGTACTCAAAGGTACCATTTTACATGGCTAGACTGACAGCACACCACCCATTTTTCCACCACGTGGCCCATACACCAGACAAGAGACTACTCATCAGAATATGGGAGATAACCATCAGAAGAATGGGAACAGCTGAATTTTTGGAATACAAAAAAATCTCTTTTAAAAACACAAAACTTCAAAAATATCCCCAAGACTTGACGAAGCATTATCAAAAGCAGTATTAAACCCAAAATAGAAATATATTGCCGCTTACGAACCCTTAAAGAGATATTAAACCCAAAAACAAAAAATGTATTATATTGAAGCTACTAATCTGTGGATGTGCTGGCAGCATTCATTTGGTTTAAGTCCCCCCCCCCACCCCCCCCCCCCCTAGTGATCCGGCCAGTAATACCCCCTGAGAAAATGCATAGCATCTTCCCTGAGCATGATCCCATATGCCCTTGCTGTAGTCTCCACCCGGGCACATATATGCATATGTTTTGGGACGGTCATAAATTTAAGCTGTACTGGAGGGCTATTTGAAATTAACCTAAGATTACAACTTACCTAAACACCTACTCCCTCATTAGCCTTACTGGGAATACCTGACAAAGAACAACGCTCCCATCACTCTAAGCTCCTTATTTCATCTCTGTTTTACAACGCAAAAAAAGAAATCCTTATGAAATGGACATCTATAGACCCTCCTGATGTCTCCGCCTGGGAGGCCAAGGTGAACGCAGCACTCCATATGTATAAACGTACATATTTGAATAGGGGATGCCCTTGGAAATACGAAAAGGTGTGGTCCCCAATGGACTCTAACCTGATCCCCCCCCAGTGGTTGCTGCCGTAACCAGCTACTGGGCATACCCTTATACCTATCCTTTTAGAATCTCCATTCATAATGTCATATACTATAAAGGTATACTAGATCTAAAGCCTGCTAGAACTGTGATTGGCTCTGTGACTATGATGGTGTCTCATGTTGCCTTCAGGCAAACCTGCTATGTTAAATCTCACATGGAAACTATACTGTTACCTCTTATGTAACCTGAACTTTTTTCAATAAAGCACCTCTGTTAAAAAAAAAAAAAAAAAAAAAAAAAAAAAAGTGCCTGCACTCTGAAGGAGCACAGGGGACACCTTTGGACAGTAGCACTGTCAGTCTATGGGGAGGGGAGTGTTAAATGGACAAGTAGATTTAGAGTTAAAGCCTTAGTTAGTTTACCTGACCGTGGTTTGGTTTCAACAGAACCCCTCATTTTTCACTTCTTGATTAGAGTTTGAACACTGCTGATTGGCATTCTCAATTCCCTGGATATCTTTTTATATCCCTTTCCTGTTTTATACAGTTCAACTACCTTTTCCCGGAGATCCTTTGACAATTCTTTTGCTTTCCTCTCAGAATCCAGAAACATCAGTGCAGCACTGGATGAAAGATGCAAGGGTCTGTCAGGAGTCCAGAAACTCATTGACCTTTTATGCACACACACTAATTACAAGCAAACCGATCACAGGTGAGGATGGTTACCTTTAATAGAAATTCAAACCCCTTTGTGTCAACTTGTGTGCATGTTATCAGGCCAAAACCACCAGGGTATGTAAACCTTTGATCAGGGTCATTTGGGTAGTTTCTGTTGTCATTATGATTTAAAAAGAGTAAACACCATTGATTGATAATAAATGGCTTCAGCCAAACACTAACCATGAGCGAAAGAAATGCTTTTGTTTTATCATTCATATTCTCTGAAAAATGGCCAAGAAATCATAAATTCTGCCAGGGTGTGTAAACTGATGAGCACAACTGTATAGTGGGAATCCTGGAGATGTTTTCCACTGTGCTCTCCGATATGTTCCTACCCGCTCATCTTACAACTTGCCGTTTTATGCATGCTCTGTTTTGTTGCACTGCCTGTGTAGCTCTGACTTTGTGTATGTTACCAGAACAACTACTTAATTGTATTTTGCATTACGCTTGTTTTCGTATGTATATAATACGCCTTATATTTAAATAAAGGAATTACAAAAAAAAAAAAAAAAAATCCAAAAGGAGCAAGTGATGTGAATCTGGTTATTATGGGTCACTTCTTGATCTTGGTATTACAGATGATCTCAGTGCCCCTATTGCATACAGTGTTGTATGCTTGCATATTAGCACAGCGCACCCCTTTCCTTCTTCTCCTCTTCCTACCTTTCAAGGGATTTCCATTGCAAGAAGCGATCAAAATACATGCTTTCCTGGTACTCCCGGAAGGGGGATCCCCGCAGGAATTCATGGAGGAGGCTGAAAGTAAGAACAGGAACACACAATGTAAAAGGACATGATCGACTACTGAAATAGGAAGCACAACCTACAACTTGATCTCTGCATTACACTACTCCCAACCAAAATAGATTTGTCAATGGTGAATGGAGCTCTTCAAGAAAGCAAATATTTAATTGCTAACCACCCACCAGAAAGGCAAGTGTTCCCAATCTTTTACAGGGTGGCTTTGGTGTTCTTTTTTTCCCAAGGTGACAGGGTTACTTTAACCACTTCCAAACCGCCCATTGTATATATACACGTCAGTACTTTGACGTTCTATACAGTGGTTATGGCAGATAGCGGCCATAACCCTGGAAAATTTTTATACAGCAGGCAATCCTCTTTCAGATAAAAGTGGTCCCGGTGGCAGATTCACCACGGGATCACTTATGTGCAGCGGGAGAGGAGACATCCCCTTCCCGATATTTTCCCCACTCACCGGAGATGTCGGTAGCAGCAAAAACGATCTGACAGTCTGGATTGATGGGCAGGAAGTCGAGTGAGTGCAAGATGGCCCCACTAAACTCTATGCCCTTGTAGGAACAGAGCAATGTCAAACCTCACTTCCTCCTTCACAGGGCCCATTCTTTTTTTTGTTTATGTAAAATTACTTTAAAGATTTTTTGCTTTTAAGTGTAAATGAGAGATCTGAGGCCTTCTTGACCCCAGATCTCGCATTAAAGAGACCCTTCGTTTACATTCCTGGTAATAGGAATAAAAGAGATGCAAAAAAAACTTAAAAAAAAAAACATTTTTTTTAAAGCGTCCCATCCTTCCAAGTTCACGCGCAGAAACAAACACATACGCCCACATATGTAAACAGTGTTCAAACACGTGAGGTATTGCCACAAACATTAACGCGAGAGCACCAATTCTGGCACTAGACCTGCGCTGTAACTACCAGGTAACCTATAAAAAAATTGAAAGCGCTATACCAATATTGAGTAATACCGTTACTCCAGATTCTCCCCTCCTCCAACCTTCTAACCTCCCAGCCCCCCCTTCTCTCTACTTTTCTCCTTAGCTGCTCACTCACTCTCAATTTTACAGCTCTAAAATTATGGGAAATGGGTGACTCCATGCCTCTTCTCAAAGGGCTGTGGTTTTACTTTATGCCTGTTTATTCGTAGATAATTATACGGAGACAAGTACATATGATGTTACTGATTTGTGAGAACACTTTAATTGTACTTTATATTCCTTTACCACTGATTCGCTATATATAGTGTGGCTACTTGCCTTATCAGCTATATTGTACGTATATGTAATATTAATATATGACCTTGGATTTGCCTGTTCCTGTTATTATAAATAGAATATTTGGAAAAAAAATGTTCTCAAATGTCGCCTATCGAGATGTTTAAGTAACGCAGTTTGTCACCGTTCCACGGGTATGCGTAATTTTAAGCGTGCCATGTTGGGTATTGATTTACTAGGTGTAACCTCTTTAAGAATATACAAAAAAAAAAATAGGGCTAACTATGTTTTTTTTTGTGTTTTTTTTTAAATGCGCTTGTAAGACCGCAGTGCAAATACGGTGCGACAAGGTATTGCAACGGCCATCATTTGATTTTCTTGGGTCTCCGCTTAAAATTTTTGATATAGATAGAATGTTTGGATGTTTTAACTAATTTTCTAGCAAAAATTACTGATTTTAAATTGTAAACAGCAAAAAGTCAGAAACAGGCTAGCTCCTTAAGTGGTTAAAAATTGTAAAGCTTTAAACATACATGCAGCGCTCATAGAAAGCTCTCCTCACCTAATACAACTGCAGAAAACTTCCCTGTAGGGATTCTTTTCAAAGTTCAATATACATTCTTCCATCTGTGCATCAGGAATCTCTGGCACATAATCTGGAGACTGAGATGAAGGCAAAGATAACAAGAGAAAATTAAAACAAGCAATTTTTCATTTTATATAATTAGTACTGCTCAGAAGCTGAAGAATTGCGCTCTGCATCCTGGGAGCTTTCACTTTCTATAAAATTAATAGAACAAAATTGCTCCCTGAACAACGTTTCTATAAAAATGGCAGAAAAGAAAATGGCTTTTTTAGAAAAGTAATTTGAGCTGTGACTAATTAACAGTTTGACCAAATTGTACGAAAAAAAATTTCTTCTGTAATAGAAAGATTTTGCCCACACTAGAGACCGAGGTGACTTTAAAGGAAAAATGTGCACCTTTGCCTACACTATGGAAGAAACTACTTACAGAATCCTACACAATAAAATAGCCATCCCCAACCTTTCTAGCTGCTTGCACTGTAAAGTTGTTCATTCTCAAAGAGAACAATAAAGACCCCAAAGTTGGGCTTCAGCCTTGGTTCACACTTGTGCGATGCTGGAACCGGTGCGATCACAGAGCCGCGGTTCCCACATCGCAATCCTACCGCAGGCAGTTCACACTGGCTTCTGTGAACCGTTGCGGGAGTCATTACAAAAGTTGACACCCCCAGTTTGGTTCACAGATCGCAGTGCGAACTGTGAACTCGCACATGAATCGTATCGCATGGGTGAGAACACCCATGCGATGCGATTCCACCACGGGGAGAAAAAAGGCCTTGCACCTTTTTTTGTGCGAATCTAATAAGTTCAGCCATACAACTGTATGGCTGAACTTGCACTGCTCAGAGATCACATGTGATTGGCACCTGCGATCTCTGAGTTCGCACATATAACTTCAGTTTGCTCAATTAAGCTTTGACAATAAAACTTGAAAGCCGATTGATTTCTATGCATAGCTGCACCTGATTTTGCAAGCTCCAGTTTTAGTAAATAACCTTGTGTTTTTACACTGGAAGGCTGGCATAGAAAACGGAGAATTCAGTGCTTCTGTTGCAAACTGAGAAGATTGATTTCCCCAGTGTCTATAGCTGCAGATGTGTGTTTTAATGTGTTTTTAGTGCCATTTAAAGTGGTAGTTCAACATTTGAGAAAAAAAATAAATAAAAAATGAAAAGGTGGATTAACACCGTACACCTTCCCCACCGTACTTACATTTGATGATGCTGAGCAGTTAGTGCCCAGACAGCCAGTCCAGGGATTTAAAATCACCACTCTTCTCCCTTTTCTTTTTGCAGCACTTACGGGACGGACCACAGTGATTCACTGTGCAAGGCGGACCAATAAGAATCACTCTGGTCTGTCCCAGAAGTGACTGGACTGACCCTTTAACCACTTACGGACCGCGCTATAGTTGAATAATGGCTACAGTGTGGCTGGCTAGTTTTGGGATGCCGTCATACGATGGCGTGCCGTGATTGCGCTCACTGCAGGCAGCGCATTTTGTGATCACACTGACTGGAGGACATTGCTGATCATAAATTGGGGTAAAGAGACAATCAGCAGCTCCTTACCACGTAATCAGCTGTCCAATCACAGCTGAACAGGGTTATAAACAGAAGCTGGTTATCGGCACGCTTTTCCTCATGCCGACAACATGAGGATTGGAGAAGAGAGCCGATAACCGGCTTCTCTAAAAAGGGACATGAATACTGATAATCCGTAAACTTGGTTATCATTGCAGTACCTACAGTGCCCACCAGGGCTGCCAATCAGTGCCCATCAGTGCAGCCTCATCAGCACGCATCAGTGAAGGAGGAAAATTACCTATGTGCAAAATTTTATAAAACTATAACAAGGTTTATTTTATTTTTTTTTTCACAAAATTTTCGGCCAATATTCCTTTAGCAAAAATAAAACCCCCAGTGGTGAGTAAATACCACCAAAAGAAAGCTCTATGTGTGAAAAAAATGCCATATGGGCACAGTGTTGCATGACCACGCAATTGTCATTCAAAGTGCGGTAGCGCTGAAAGCTGAAAATTGGCCTGGGAAGGAAGGGGGTATAAGTGCCATAAGTTGCATGTTGGCGTCACCCTAACATTTTTTTAAAGCATGTCTATAACTTAAGCCTGGTAAACACTAAGTTTTTTTTTTTTCTTTTTTTCGTTTAACCCAGAAGGCTGAACGTAAAAATAAAACAAAACAAAGAAAAAAAAAAAACACAAACACAATAACTTAGAAGCCTGGCAGGAGCTCGCTGTACTAACTATGCAATGTCAGTACAGCGATCTCCCTGATGAGCTATACTGTGTTCTGACAGACACTGGCTGATTGGATGTCGTTTGGATGCTGGCTTTCCAGCATGCCCGTTCAGCTGATGTGCACACGGCCGAACGTCAAGCCAGTTTCTCTTACACTTGATATTCGGCCGTCTGTACCAGGCTTCAGAAGACTGCAAGGTAAACGCTGCATTTAGAGATTCAACAGCCAAATCAAAGCATCCAACTGTTATTATATTTGACAGTCAAAAAAAACTCTCTCTGGGTTCAGCTAAACTGGGATCTCTCTGTAGGAAATGGATTAACATTAATCTAATTGAAGGGTCTGCGGGATGAAAATCAGCAACACTGAATACTGTTTGTGAAAATCCATTTAGGGCAGATTCATTCAGATCAGGGACTGAACAGTTCCCCGATATAGACAGATGATGAATTTGTTTAAACTCTCCAATCTAAACCTCCATATGGCAGAGGGAAACTAGGGCACAGTTACGCGATTTGGGAAAGCCAGATAATAAAGACATGGGCATACGTAGGCTTTGGTCAGCTGTCTGCCATTTGGCATCTGTTTAATACGCACAGTGAAATCTGCTGTCCTAGCTATAGCTAAAAAGAGTTAGGGTGGGGGTGCTAAAAGAGAACTACTTTTGTTAAGAACACCACAATCCCATGTGGGTGATCTATGTAAATTGCAAGGATATTAAAGCAGTAGTAAACCGCCTTTTTTTTTTTTTAATCATGCAAGGCAAAGTTATAATCTGCTAGTATGCATCGCATACTAGCAAATTATGTGAAACTTGCCCTAAAAACAAAGCTCCTTCACCACTGACAGGGCTTTCCATCTTCACCTGATCGTCCTTCCAGGTTGGCGGACTCCGACCCTTTGACCGTGAGGTCACTCCCGCACATACGCACAGGAGCTGCTCTTCACAGCACAGGGCTCTGAAGGAACGTCACGGTATGCCTTTAGAGCACATGTGTCAGTGACATTGGTGGCTTCACAAGTAAATATCTCCTAACCTGTGCCCGTTTAGAAGATATACAGGGCCCTCTGGTGCCTCTTGTACCAAATTGTGATGTAACTGTACTGTCTGCCTTCATTTTGTTAAGCGCTGCGTAAACTGTTGGCGCTATATAAATCCTGTATAATAAGAATAATGAATATATACTGTGCCTATAGGTAAAAATTGTCCATGGGAGTTTACTTCCGCTCCCCATCTGTTTCAATTCTTCGGAAAAAGCTGTATATTTCACCATGTCGCAAGTAAACATGTTTCTGAAGCTGATTTGTTGAAAGTAAGAATAATGGCCATCAGCGTGACCATCTGATGGGGAAACTGTATATTTTATATTATTGTGGCTCACTAATTCTAGGCCTCCAAATCCTGGTCAAGGTACCATATACAGACATAAGCATAGCTTTACTGTATACCAAAGGAATGTTACTGGTAACTGGTCAAGTCCTTGAGGGGTTATATTGACAAGGGAGTGGACTAGGGTTGGGCTTAAATCCTATATGTGTTTAGTCCCATCCAGAGCTTCATCATGTAAGATGCAAGCGCCCATGATGACCCGTGTCCACAGCCAAAAAGTGCCAACAATGGGCACGTGAGCATCAGAACTGGACCACTGATCCATGGAAGGCGGCGGCTTGGTCTAATGAATCAGGTTTTCTTTTACATCATGTGGATGGCCAGCTGCGTCGCTTACCTGGGGAAGAGATGGCTCCAGGATGCAGTATGGGAAAAGGCAAGTAGTTGGAGGCATTGTGATGCTTTAGGCTGGGTAACCTTGGGTACTGCCATTCACGTGGATGTTACTTCACACATACCACCTACCTATACATTGTTGCTGACCAAGTATACCCCTTCATGTAAACAATATTGCCTGATGGCAGTGTTCTCTTAGCGGACTAATGCTCCCTGACACACAGCAAGAATGGTTCAAGATTGGTTTAAGGAACACACGTTTGAAGTGTTAACTCCAAATTCTCAAGATCTCAATACAACTGAGCATCTGTGGAATGTGCTAGAAAGAGAAGTCCTATCCATGAAGACCCCACTTCATGACTTCAAGGATCTGCTACTGACAGCTTGGTGCCAGGTAAAGCATCTGGGCACACTCAAAATATTTTATTAGGGGATGATTTTTAGACAGGAGCCAATTAACCACTTCCTTACTGGGCACTTAAACCCCCCTCCTGCCCAGACCAATTTTCAGGTTTCAGCACTGTTGCATTTTGAATGACAATTGCGCGGTCGTGTGACATTGTACCCGAATAAAATTGATGTCCTTTTTTTCCCACAAATAGAGTTTTCTTTTGGTGGTATTTGATCACCTCTGCGGTTTTTATTTTTTGCGCCATAAAGAAAGAGCGACGATTTTGAAAAAAGAACAATATTTTTTACTATAATAAATATCCAAAAATAAAAAATAAAAAAACAATTATTCATCGGTTTTGGCCGATTTATATTCTTCTACATATTTTTGGTAAAAAAAAAAAAAAAAAAAAAAAACCGCACTCGGCGGTTATTGATTGGTTTGCGCAAAAGTTATCGCATCTACAAACTATGGGAATTGATTTATGGCGTTTTTATTATTAATTTTTTTTTTTTTTACTAGTAATGGCGGCGATCTGCGATTTTTATTGGGACTGCGATATTGGGGGGGGGGGACATGTCGGACATTTTTGACACTTTTTTGGGACCAATGACATTTATACAGCGATCAGAAATTTAAATGTCCACTGATTACTGTATAAATGTCATTGGCAGTGAAGGGGTTAACCTGAAGGGGGCAGTGAAGGGGTTAACAATGTTCCCTGGGTGTGTTCTAACTGTGGGAGGGCGGGGTTGGCCGGGACAGAACAGATCTAACTGATCCCAGTGACAGGGATCAGTAGATCTGCTTGTCCCCCTCTCACAGAACGGAGAACCGCCGTGTTTACATCGGCGGTTTCCCGTTCTACAGCTCTGTAAGGCGATCGCGGGTTAGGAGCGGACATAGAGTCCGCCCGACCCGCGGGCGCGCCCACGCAGTGTGCGGCGGCAGCGCGCGCCGCCGCCGCTTGTGAGAGCGAGCAGAGGGCGTGTTAAGGGGTGGACGTCTATAGACGTCCTCCCGGAGATTCAGATCCGCACTGTAGACGTCTTTCGTCTATAGCGCGGACCTCTACAGGTTAACCTACTAGCAGTACTTTTGAAAATGTTGGAGGAAAAACAGAGTACCCGGAATAAAATCCACACAAGAAAAGTAAGAATATATCCAGACATTTGTAACTGACAACAAATACCCATGTTCAGCTTTAAGAGATGATGCTTCACCATTTTTTGTGATTAATCTTTAAGGCTTTATATAATGCAATTATCTTTTGTGGCACCATAAAGCATTACAAACAAGAGTAAATAATGAGTGTCCTGTTCGTAAAAGCTGGCATTCTAGCGGAACAATCCAAACAAAAGGTGAGGGAACTGTACAAAAGATACTAGCGTGTGACTTGCAGGAAGCCACAGACGAGTGAGCGATGACAGATTATCTTTAGACTGTGCAGCAGATAACTGGTAATGCCAAATGTCCCATAAATAGTAGACAGTAGTTGGAGGTCTAAAGTGGACCTTTCAGGTTCTTTCTTGCAGATTTCCTTAAATCAGTAGTAAACCACCAGCTTTTTTTTTTTTTTAAACCTGCAAGGCAAAGTTATAATGTACTAGTATGCATTGTATACTAGCACATCATGTGAAACTTACCTTAAAACGAAGCCCTTCAGTGGTGCGTTATCACCACTGACATCTTCGCCCGGTCTTCCTTCCAGTGTTGGCAGGCTCCGGTTCTTTGATTGGACAAGCCACTGGTCGCGGCACAGGGCTCTGAAGGAACAGGACCAGGTATGCCATTCCTTCAGTGTGCATGTGCTAGTGACGTCACTGGAGGCTTTACAAAGAAATATCTCCTAAACGTGCACCATGTGACACCCGCCTTTACACGCTCATGAATTTTAATGGCATCCCAGTCTTAGTCCGTAGGGTTCGATATTGAGTTGGCCCACCCTTTGCAGCTATAACAGCTTCAACTCTTCTGGGAAGGCTGTCCACAAGGTTTAGGAGTGTCTATGGGAATGTTTGACCATTCTTCCAGAAGAGCATTTGTGAGGTCAGG
>BLSH010232194.1:201077-217930 GCA_018402905.1 Glandirana rugosa
CATAGAGGTTTCGAAGTTTCACCTTTGAAAAGAAAAAAAAATAAAAAAAAAAAAAATAAAAAAAAAAAATACCAAGAGACTGCCATATTCTACCCTTCGTTACACGGGCAAAGTGTTTTTGGGACGTCGTAAAAGTAACAAACCGCTACACGTACTGTTTTTAATTCACGGTATGAAATTTCACAATGATTTGGGTCCTGGGACGTAAGTGATATAGACCAGGGGGTGTCATGTGTCTTGTACCTTTACGTTAATAAAATTATTTATATTTGACGATTTATGGAAAAGAGTAGTCGTCATATATCGTCAGAACACTGTAGATAAACACAGACCGACTCGCGAACTTAATTTTTGTCATGCACATCGCCAAACAATGAAAATGCTGCAGGGTTTTTGTGAAACGGGCACATTGCTTCCCATCTTATACCGTCAGAGAACCATAAAAAAAAAAAATAAAAAAAAAAAAAATAAAAAAAAAGAAAAGTTTCCACTTTGAAGCTTTGGAGATACTGCTGTGTAACTCCCATTTTTAGCCGAAGTGCTTACAAGAGGCAGCTGACTTTATTTTTCTATGGGATAATTACTAGATAAGCCAGCTACGTCTCGGGACACATCACCCCCCCCAATAAATGCAGCTCCTGTATTTATGAAACACGCACAGCCAGAGATAGGACCAATCGCTCTCCTTATTTCTCAATGAGAACCCACCCAGTGATAACCCCTCCTGTATATGTGATGGAGCTGGTCACATATACAAAGAACGCAAAGCTAAAACTTCACATAGCTGAACTTCAGCCAAAAACTATTTTTGCCCATTTGTACTGTAAAAATAAATGAACACTAGTGAAGTGTGCGCAGCGTTATGCAATACTTACTTCATTCCCCTCGGATGGTACAGTCAACGCCAAAAAACGTACACTTCTGGATCGCACGGAACACAGCGGGGTGCTCTCTGCAGCTCATCCACTCAGAAAGTGACTTGTATTCTTTTAAATGATTGGAGAGTTCTGTGACTGGAGGAGGGAAGATCGTGTCGTTCTTCTGCACCTCCTGTGTCCACAATGCAGCAGGGACCCAGAAGTGAGTAGTAGTGGTGCCGACTGTGATGTCCACCTTCTAGACCAGGGGTTCTCAACCAGGGTTCCTCGAGCAATGGTCAATTTGTACCTCTCAGATAAATTCCCAATGATACTATTGATCTTTTTAGCTATCTGTAAGGGGTAATTCTTCCCAATGACCACAAGTGTAAGGAGCATTCTTCCCATTCACCATCACACTAAAGTATCATGAGTTGTAGATTTTTAATTTTTAGCCGGGGACCGAGACCGGAGAATTATTTCAAGGGTTCCTCTGTGTTGAAAAGATTGAGAAAGGCTGCTGTAGAGGGATCCCACAGGTCAGACATACATACAGGGCGCTGACCTGTGACAACACTAATATCACCTGTGCCTAAATGAATTGTCACCACAATACCTTAATAAATCAATAAATATGGGAATGATAAATAATTTTGGTATTAATTTGTGAAGAAATTCATATAGAATGAAATTTAACTTGTGCAGGAAAAACAACAAACGTCCATGTGTGAGATTATATATACATTATACTAAAAATATAATATAAAGAAGTCCATCAATTCCAATAGTTGCTTCCAATCACCGGTGAATAAAGAGTTAATTAAATTTGTGTTTCTAATGACACTGTGCGCCACCAAAAACGTGTAACTACATATTGCGCTCAGCAGCCACAAAGTGACCACAAGTCACGGGCAAATAGATTATCCAAAAACCATCTCCTCCGGTCCTGTGTGTCAGACCCCAATAAACACCATCGATATCCACTGGAAATAGCGCAACAGAGCCACACAAAAGGCAAGAAATAGCGATAGCGCCTTTTTATTGTAAAACATTTCAGCTAAAAATTAGTATTGCCCTCACATTCCTTTGGAAACATAAAAGCATCCATCAAATCTGCGCAGTTGGGGACCCGTTGTGTGCAGCGCCTCGCCCGCTCTCCGGCAAGCTTGCGTTTCACCCAGAGTTCGGGCTCTAATCTATGGCCTCTATTGGAATTGATGCACTTCTTTATATTTAAATTAATTTAGGTACTTCTATAGCGCTGTCAATTTAGCGCTTTACTATATTTTTATTTTAATGTATATATAATCTCACACATGTACTTTTGTTATTGTTTTTCTTGCACAAGTTAAATGTCATTATATATGAATTTATTCACCAATATTCTCTATTATTCCCATATTTATTGATTTATTAAGGTATTGTGGTGACCATAATTAACCACTTCAATACAGCCGGACGTCATATGACATCCCTAAGTATGAGTGGTGAGATCTGAATGGTGCCTTCAGCTAAAGGAAACATTCAGATACTGTTTACCGGCAATTCTGATAAAAGTAGTCTTAGCGCCAGATTCGCTGCAAGATCACTTTTAAAAACCGGTGGCGGGAGAGGTGCCCCCCCCCCCCCTCCCGCCACTTTTCCGTCACCTCCGCCACTTACCGGACTGTCGGCAGCGGCAGAGATAATCGGGTCAGTTCCCCCACTGCACAGGAAGCCCAGTGAGCGGAAGATGCCGTCCACTCGCCTCCACAACATTGCAGGGCGGAAGCGACGTCACAAGTCACTTCCGCCCAACAGTCTTAAAGGGCCCATTTTTTATTTTAACCATCATTTTTTAAATTTTTTTTGCATTTAATTGTAAATATGAGATCTGAGGTATTTTTGACCCCAGATCTCATATTTAAGTGTTCCTGGCATGCTTTTTTTCTATTACAAGGAATGTTTACATTTCTTGTAATAGGAATAAAAGTGATCCAAATTTATTTATTTTTTTTAAAGAAGGGTGTAAAATGAAAAAATAAAAAGTAAAATAAATAAGAAAACAAAATAAAAAAAATTGTAAAGCACCCCGTCCTTGCGAGCTCGCATGCAGAAGCGAACTCATATGCAAGTCGCGCCCGCATATGAAAACGCTGTTCAAACCACACATGCGAAGTATCACCGCGATCGTTACAGCAAGAGCAATAATTTAAGCACTAGAGCTCCTCTGTCACTCAAAACTGCTAACCTGTAGGATTTTTTAAACGTCACCAATGGAGATTTTTAGGTTGCAAAGTTTGTCGCCATTCTGCGAGTGGGCGCAATTTCAAAGCATGACATGTTGGGTATCATTTTACTTGGCGTAACATCATCTTTCACAATATGGAAAAAAAGTGGGCGAACTGTACTGTTGTCTTATTTTTTCACACAAAAAAAAGTGAATAAAGGCGCTTTTAAGTCTGCTGGGCAAATACGGCGCAACAAAGTTTTGCAACAACCACCATTTTATTCTCTAGGGTGTTAGAAAAGAAAACATATAATGTTTGGGGGAGTTTAAGGAATTTTATAGCAAAATAAACCAAAAAACTGGTTTTAACTCAAAAATAGGCCAGGTGTTGAAGTGGTTAATTTAGGCACAGGTGATGCTATAGTGTCGTCACAGGTCAGTCACCTATATGTTCTTTCTAAATCAATTCTAAATAGTAATGTACGATTTTAGGAGCAGCGACCTATTTATTATTTAATATGTTTATTGGAATTTGGAGAAATGCACTAATATATAGGTGGCGCTCCCATTCTGTAATCTCTAGCATACATACACTTACATTGCTCCAACTGGACCAATGTAAGTATGGAAAAATTGCCATACCCAACCATTAGCTTTAACCCTTCTTATCCATGATTTTGTTAACCAAATATAAAAGATGAGGTTGCGCTGAGTAAATACCAAACCTTCAGTACCCTATATTTCCTATAGGTGATGCTATAAAAGGTCATCAGTTTAGAGTTTCGCAGGGGCTCTGGAGTTAAAATTATTGATCTCTCCGGCGCAAGGGATTATGCAACGTGCATGTCGCAATTGAAGACCCCATACACAAAAGACTCATGACAAAGGGCGCCTGGATTTCACATTCAGAAATCAATCTGAATAATACGTAATGCCGTGAGATTCTCCTCAAGCATGAAGGAAATAAGATCTTCGATTTCCGCAGTGACCTCACTTAAAGTATAGCTAAAAGGCGAAACTGGTTTTTAGTTTTACATAGAGTGGAGAGCAATTAGAACATTGGTCAGGTTTTTATTGCTGTCTGTACCCCCATTAGGGAGATTCATCCCCTCTACTTGTCCTGTTTACCATTGCCATTACCATGCTCACAGAGAGCAAAATAACTTTGGGTTGTCACCAGAACAGGAAGAGTGGGAAAACCTTCCAATGGGGACACCAATTCTGGTGACAACCAGAGATTCCATCTTTTTGGAGGAATTCTCTCACTTCCTGTTTTAGCTAGCAGACAAGAAGTGAAGGGAAATCTCCCAAACGGAAACAAAATAATAATAAATAATAATAATAATAATAATAATAATAATAATAATGTTTATAACCCTCCATTACTAAATACAAAATTAATTTAAATGGTTTGCCTTTAGTTATGCATTTACAGTAATAAAAAGACTTAAAAAACGACTGACCCATAAGCCTGTCCTGTCTATAATGCTATCCATGTACCACTGAAATACTTGGCCACCAGTCCTGGCATTTCATGGTGACTACATGTGGGAAGAGGGGCAATTTTTATACAGGATTGGTTTAGAGCCAATAGTTGGACTAGCACTTTTCAGGATAAGAGGGTTAAGAGGTCCCTGCTGACAAGAGCTTACAATCTAAAAAGGGAGGGGCAAGTGAAGCAAAAAAGGTGATATATCGTTCAGGTGGAGGTGGGATAGGCTTCCCTGTGGAGATGAGTTTTCAGAGGTCGGCTAGGGGTGGATGTAGTAGGACAGTGGTTCTCAACCTCAGCCCTTAACCACTTCAGCCCCGGAAGGATTTCCAGCTTTAGGACCGGAGCCCTTATTGCGATTCGGCGCTGTGTCGCTTTAACTGACAATTGCGCGGTCGTGCGGCGTTGTACCCAAAACGAAATTTGCGTCCTTTTTTTCCCACAAACAGAGCTTTCTTTTGGTGGTATTTGATCACCGCTGCGTCATTTCTGATCGCCGCTATAAACAAAAGAAGAGCGACAATTTTGCAAAAAAACCCAAATTTCTTACTTTTTCCTAAAATACAAATCCAAAAAAAAAAATATAAAAAAACATTTTTTTTCACCGTTTTTGGCCGATTTATATTCTTCCTCATATTTGCGATAAAAAAAAAAATCGCAATCGGCGTTTATTGATTGGTTTGCGCAAAAGTGGTCGCGTTTACGGATGATGAGAATTCATTTTTGGGGTTTTTTATTTATTTTTTACTAAAAATGGCGGCGATCTGCGATTTTTTGCGGTACTGTGATATTTTAGCGGACTTGTCGGAACGTTTTGACACTTTTTTGGGACCATTGGCATTTATACAGCGATCAGTGCTATAAAAATGCACTGATTACTGTGTAAATGCCATTGGCAGTGAGGGGGTTAACCGGCAGGGGGCGCGCTAAGGGTTAACTATGTTCCCTGGGCGTGTTCTAACTGTATGGGGGACTGCCTATCTGGGGAAGGGAAGCGATCACAGCCTTCACGTAAAAGAAGGCTGTGATCACAGCCCTTCCCCCCCACACAGAGCGGAGGTCCGTGTTTACATACACGGACCTCCGCTCATTCGCTCCGGGGGGGCCATCGCGGGTGGCCGGCGGCAATCGAAGCCGCCGCACCCGCTCCCTGGCCCCCCCTGGACACAGTGAGCACGCGGGTGATTAAGTTCCCCCAACAGGCCATGTTTTCAGGTCTTCCTTTATCTTGCATAGGTGCTTTAAATCAGAGTCAATGGCCTGGTATTTTGGACAGCCATTTTATCTAAGAGAAATTCCCAAGACATGGACTGTTGGGGGCATTTGAGGACCGAGGTTGAGAACCACTGGAGTAGGAGATCACGGGACAGATTGTGATAGGGAGTTCCAGAGTATGGGAGAAGCTTGAGAAAAGTCCTGGAAGAGAGGTGATGAGGGAGCTGAAGAGCAGGTGGTCTTGGGAGGACTGACGACGGTTTGGGTGCCATGAGACAAGGTTGGTGGTGTAGTTAGGGGCAGATTTGTAGTTGGCTTTGTATGCATGACCCCCACATTGTGCAAGACGGAACTGAAATTAGAATTGTTTTTAAGCTTTATTCAATTCAAATTATTTATTTATTCTGTACCACTGTGTAAAAAAAAAAAAAAAAAAAAAAAAAAAAAAAATCACCTTCATGATACAAAGATCAAGAGCAGGTCAGCTGCCAATCTCCTGGGGCGCGGCATTGATAGGACGGGGTATTCTGTGTACACAACACACTGCATATACCATGAAAGCCTCACATTTTACTGGCATATTCTCATCTCGTCATCTCTCATTCCTTTATGACCCCATATTTAAAGTGGTTTTAAAGGCAGATGACCCTCTCTGAACGAAGGGTAAACACCTAGCAAATTGGATCATGCTTTGCCTTCCTCTGGATGAACTGTGGGTGAAGGCTTGTGTATATAGGAGTGTATAGTTATATAGATTTTTTTTTTTTATTGGTTGAACCACATGGACTTGTGTCTTTTTTTCAACCTGACCAACTATGTAACCTTCATGATCAACACCCCGAGTCCAATCTTGATCCAGAGATGTGCACAAGAGCAGCAAGATAGAGGGGGGGAAAAAAAAAAAAAAAAAAAAAAAAAAGGAAGGAATGAGGATCCTAAAATGAGAATCCGCGCCTAATCCAAACTTCCACATGGCTGGCCGCTAATAATTGCACTTTAACGATCTTCGTACCGTTACCACAAAGACCCCAAACCTTATTCAGAAAAAAAAAAAAAAACTTTTAATCTCACCCACACAATAAAATGTGTATGTGATGTGCACCACACCCCTTTTTTTTTAACTTTTTTGAAACGTCACAAATTGGCATCTCATTTAGTGACATGCCATACGTTGCATAAAAATGCAGATGGCTTTTTTTCATGTAACCAACCACAACCCACCTCATGCAGGCTTCTGATGTGAACAGGGCATATAGAAAACAAATGTGTTATACAGTGCCTTGAAAAAGTATTCATACCCCTTGAAATGTTCCACATTTTGTCATGTTACAACCAAAAACATAAATGTATTTTATTGGGATTTTATGTGATAGACCAACACAAAGTGACACATTTTCGTACAAAAATCTGAAAAGTGTGGCATGCATTTGTATTCAGCCCCCTTTACTGATAATCCTAGCTAAAATCTAGTGGAACCAATTGCCCTCGGAAGTCACCTAATCTCAGTATAAATACAGCTGTTCTGTGAAGCCCTCAGAGGTTTGTTAGAGAACCTTAGTGAACAAACAGCATCATGAAGGCCAAGGAACACCAGGCAGGTCAAGGATAAACGTTGTGGAGAAGTTTAAAGCAAGGTTAGGTTATAAAAAAATATCCCAAGCTTTGAACATCTCACAGAGCACTGTTCAATCCATCATCCGAAAATGGAAAGAGTTGGGCACAACTGCAAACCTACCAAGACATGGCCGTCCACCTAAACTGACAGACCAGGCGAGGAGAGCATTAATCAGAGAAGCAGCCAAGAGGCCCATGGTAACTCTGGAGGAGCTGCAGAGATCCACAGCTCAGGTGGGAGAATCTGTCCACAGGACAACGATTAGTCGTGCACTCCACAAATCTGCCCTTTATGGAAGAGTGGCCAGAAGAAAGCCATTGTTGAAAGAAAACCATAAGGAGTCCAGTTTGTGAGAAGCCATGTGGGGGACACAGCAAACATGTGGAAGAAGGTGCTCTGCTCAGTTGAGACCAAAATTGAACTTTTTGGCCGAAAAGCAAAACGCTATGTGTGGGGGAAAACCAACATGGCACATCACCCTGAACACACCATCCCCACTGTGAAACATGGCGGTGGCAGCATCATGTTGTGGGGATGCTTTTCTTGTGTTGGTCTATAACAAAATCCCCCCTCCCAAAAAAAAAAAAAAAAGTAAAAAAAAAAAACCCCACACGTTTTTGGTTGTAACATGACAAAATATCAAAAATGTTAAGGAGAATGAATACTTTTTCAAGGCATTTTATGTGCCCTTGTGTTGATCTGTGTGTCAAACACAAAGCATGTGGGCCGAACACGGCCATTTCATGTGACCCTCAAACCTCTCCTGTCGCTGCGGCGCCCCCTCCTCTCTGTCCCCACCTTGTCCAAGCGCAGTCAGTAGTAGTGAGGACGACAGAACTCCTCCACCAGATCCTGCACTATTCCGTGCAGCTGCAGAGGGGCTGGTCTCTGCAGTCAGCAACAGAGAGGAGGGTAGAACTTCTTCTACAGATCCTGTGCCGCTGCAGCTCCCCCTAGTCTCTGCCTCCCCAGGTTTCACCATTCAGGAGATTCCAGCAGCTGACTTCCGCCCTTCTCTGGTCCTCCTCCAGACCCTGCTCTCTTTCTGCTAAGCAGCTCCACCCCCAGCTTCTTCCCAACAGTACAAGGTAAAGGAGGATGGGGGGGCTCTGCACATCTAGTCTTACAGATGCCACCAGCCCTTAATGCTGATGTGGCCCACAATGAAATGGAATTTGACACCCCGATGTAGATGAATGCAGCACATGGAGCCAACAAGCCTCAAGCTGGCAGCCCAGAACAAAAAGAGTTAAGGGCGGGCGCCGGTCCAGGCCTTTGTGTGTTTACGGCACCTTTCGTGGTAATCTTGGCACAGGTCAGCCCCATACTGTTTATTTTCATTTAATTGGCCTACTGAAGGTAAATATTAAAAAAAGAAATCAAATTCAACAGTCGGTAAAAAGTCTGATTGTGTTATCATAACACAAATGTTTCCTTCTGGAACGGAGACAGAGCTCATGACACAAAACCCAAAGGCTTGCCAAAATCAGCAACGCGGCGACCAGAGATGTGAATCGCACCGAGCCTCCTGAATGAAGACCTCATGGAAGGGGAATGCAGAGGTGTTGCCATAGGCATGCAATCAGAACACTGTATTGGTTTTTTGTCTGTGCTAGAAGAATGACAGCTTAGATCTCAGGCGATGTTCACATTACGGCAACACACGCAAAGTCGCATAAGTTTGCACAATGAAACATTTTTTACAATATATATACACACACGATAAGGTTATACACGTGTGTGATTTTTGCACCTGGTGTAGGCCACTGAAGTGAATGGGCTGCTCTAAATGAAACATTGCACCCTACAGGTGAACTGAGCCTTACTGGAGGAGCAGCATATGGAAAATGCACAACTGAAAATTTGCATTTGAAAATGTTGGAATCTATAAAAAAAAAAAAAAAATTTTTTTTAGATTCATGGGAAGGCAACTAACGGAACTAGGCCCAAGGCCTCCATCACACCAGGAGTGTTGGGGCTGTGCTGGGCACTCCTGTACTATGTCTTTTTAACCACTTCAGTCCCACAAGGATTCACCCCCTTCCTGACCAGAGCACTTTTTGCAATTCAGCACTATGTCGATTTAACTGACAATTGCGCGGTCATGCGACATTGTCCCCAAACAAAATTGACGTCTTTTTTCCTCCTGCAAATAGAGCTCTCTTTTGGCGGTATTTTATCACCTCCGTGGTTTTTATTTTTTGCACTATAAAACAGAGCAACAATTTTGAAAAAAAAATAAAAAATAAAAAAAATAAAAATTTATATATACACACATACACAATATTGAGTTGGCCCACCCTTTGCAGCTATAACAACTTCAACTCTTCTGGGAAGGCTGTCCACAAGGTTTAGGAGTGTCTATGGGAATGTTTGACCATCCTATTGGACAAGAAGGCCTGGCTCGCAGTCTTCGCTCTAATTAATCCCAAATTAATCTGCTCTATCGCAGTGGTTCTCAACCTCAGTCCTCAAGTACCCCCACCGGGCCATGATTTGGGAACTTCCCTTACATAAAATAGCTCTTATCAATACCAGGTCATTGATCTGGATTTAAAGCAGCTGTGCAAAGTAAAGGAAAACCTGAAAACATGGCCCGTTGGGGGTACGCGAGTACTGCGGTTGAGAACCACTGATCGGGTTGAGGTCAGGACTATGTGCAGGCCAGTCACGTTCCGCCACCCCAAACCCACTCACCCATGCTTTATGGACCTTCCTTTGTACGCTGGTCCAAATAATTTGGTGGTGGGGGGGTTATGGCGTGGGGTTGTTTTTCAGGGGTTGGGTTTGGCCCCTTCGTTCCAGTGAAGGGAACTCTTAAGGCGTCAGCATAACATTTTGGACAATTTCATGCTCCCAACTTTGTAGGACCAGTTTGGGGATGGCCCCTTCCTATTCCAACATGACTGCGCACCAATGCACAAAGCAAAGTCCATAAACACAAGTCCATGTGCGTGTAAAGGCAGCAACTGATTATTTCAATCCCTAAGAAAGCAAAACAGACAATCTGATCGGCTGCTGTGAGCAACACACAGACTGTTCTTCTAGAAGACACTTCCATAAAGGAGAACAAGTGTGCAAGAACGGAAACCAGACAACTGAGGCAAAAAAAAAAAAAATCCACCAAGTTTAACAGTGGTCAGAGCATGACAAACACACTGCGGACAATACACCACAATGAGCATAATTAGAGGTTGTAACCTGAAGGGAAGAGACCACAGAATACATTAGAGGTCATAGCACGGCTGAGAGGGAGGAAGCTGCCTACCACAACACATTACAGATTATAGTATGGTGACGGGAGGAGACTACAGAAGACAATATACAGAGGTAATGGAGCACTGGACAGAAGATTTTATTTTGCCACCAAAATGCAGAAGTGTGAATACCGTCTCAGTCCACCAACTATCATGTAAGTGATTAAGAGGGGCCTTTATGAAGGAGAGCTCAGATAATTCCGATATTTCCATATCAGGCCCCCCCATTGACTGACAGCACTGTGCAAGGCAGCAGAGCCAAGATTGGCTGAGATAGCCGACCCCTTTCCAGGACCAGTGCTGATTACTTGGTTTGATATTCAGTGTCGGTGTATAAAAAAAAAAAAATAAAAAAAGTCTCCCTTAGCCACACATCTGAACGATCCCTCAGATCAATTTGTTCGTTCCCCACGTCTAAGCTCCTAGGGTCAGAGTGAAACGCGTTGGGGCACAGCCTGCTTGGAGTCCAGGCTGAGGTTGCTACTAACCCAATGATCAGATGGATCATGCAGATGTGCAGCGAAGGGAGACCTTTTTCATACCTAGTAATTACAAGAACCGCGACAAGCTCCCTCCCAGACCAGCACTCATAATGGTGGACATTGAGGATTTACACCCCTTCCAAAAGCCTGAGCGGCGCACATGTGGATCTTTGGGTCGCTGTACATCTGTGCAATTTCTATCTAAAAGTCAATTTTTAATGTGTAAAAATGTTTTTATTTTTGAAGTTGTGGATACTCTGCAGAAGAGTTAGAACCTAGGCCGGGTTTTCACTGCTTCCCACTGGGGAGACATACCCTTCTTTTCTGTCTGTCTTGGTGACAACAATTTCCAGAAAATCAAATGTTTTGAGTCATCACTGGAACAAGATTAGAGGGGAAAATAATTCAATGGGCAGACTTGTTGGCATGCAAAAGGTCTAAGGCCAAACTTTTTAAACAAAAAGGGCCAGTTTATTGTCCTTCAGACTCTGGGGGAGGGGGGGGGGGGTGTACCGGGTTAGTCTGTGGCCAGCAGGAGCGGAAATTTTCCTGGCATCTGTGCAACTAAACATGGTCACATTTTGCATATAGGGGGGAATTCCATTGTTGGGGTCAGTGATGGGGTATTATTGTTCGTGTTAGAAATGGTGCACCATTGGTGTCAGTGTCAGACATGTCGTCCCATTGTTGGTGTCAGTAGGCAGAATGGTGTCTATCAGTTGGAGGAATAGTGCCCCAAATGCTGGATAAGGGCCGCAGTTTGGAGACCACTGGTCTAAGGCCTCATTTATATGTGCGGCAAAAATACACAGTTGATTTTATCGGACATGTAGCAATCAGCGGGCGGAAAGTCTAGCAAACACGGCACATTTAGGTGAACAGGGTATAGCTGCAAATGCAAAGGGAAATTAACGGGGTTTTAGCCATTTTCCACTCAAAACAAGTTTACTAGATGCACTGTAGCAAGTGCTTGGAGGCTTCTCAGTGAACACCGGATACAAGGATATGGGAATTTGTAGACACACACACACACTTTGAATTGTATGAATCTGTGGTTTTATTCAACCTTTGCAACTATACAATAAAAACAGGATAGTATTCTGACTGTCATCTAAAACTTAAAAAAGATTTGGCTTTAGATACAGCTTATTCATAGCTGCATGTGTTTACATCTGTCTGGAGTTCTGCCTGAAGTGGCTTTTGACACAACAAGCCCATTCTCTTTAGACCAAGAAAAATGAGCAAAAGCTCCTTTTGAACAAAGCACTTCAATAAAAATATATATTCTTGTAAAAGCATCATATAATAAGACAAGACTGAAAATGGAAGTGTAGATTAAGCCACAAATGAAAGTAACCCCTACAAGAGGAATATGTAGGCTACCAACTAACAATTGTCCAGTGAGCAAAGGCAACCCCCAAATTTCTCATTTCCGATTCCCCTTACAATGGTCTTTCAGCCTCTTAACGGGTCTCACTACAGAACTGGTCATTACTTTTCAGAAAATAAAACTATTATCTGCTAATCTTATCCAGAAAACAATGCAACCATGGCACGGGGAAATTAAAAACTATGCTTAAAAACATCAAATTTGGTTAGAATCCAACATTGTCCCCCTCTAGACAAGACTCCAGCCCTGGGTTCTTCAAACATTTTAAAAACAAAGGGCAAAATTAAAAAGTTCTCAGACTTTAGGGGGGCAGACTGGTTAGTGGCAGGAACAGCGCCCCATCGTTTGGTGTCAGCGGGAGGAACAGCACCCCATAGCAGTGGAAGAAATGGTGCCCCAAGGGCTAGATAAAGGCAAGCAAAAGGCCGCATCTGGCCCACGGGCTGCAGTTTGGAGAACACTGCCCTAGCCACTTGTCTTCTTGTTCTGTGCACCTCTTCTTTCACCAACATGTGTAGGAAAAACTGCATTGGGCACAACAGGGTGCCTGGAGCCTGAATCAGTGAACACACTACACTGGCTGCCTTTTTTCCCCAAAGTTTATATTCAGGACTTTATTATGCATGAGGAGAAGAGCAACTGTAATGACTGAGATAAAGGAGCAGCCAGCCGCACAAGACAAGTCCAGGGAAGGAAAGCCATTTAGCAGTAAAACTAAAATGTTCATGACTGTCCGCTGTGCACGTCATTTCCCATTATTTGAAGAAATTGCCATCAAGAGCAAGCCGGATTACATTTTCTGAGTCCTTTATCATGAACCTGTATTTCATTTAAAAAAATAAATTAAAAATACAAAAAAAGCACAGACCCCATTAAAGCACCTGCTATTTATCTTTTTAAGCCAAAAAAAGTTTTCCTTGTGCTGGCCTTACCCCAGTGGAATTTTCATTTAAAGTTTTGAGAGGTTTCAATTTTCTAACAATTAATGGGGGTCAATCATTTTTTTTAAGATAATGATAGAAAATAATGTTAAGGAGCCGTAACCAATCCCCAACCTGGATTGGCAGGGGGCAGGTCTCCTTAAATACTGTGGTCTCCCCAACTGGGGGGAGGAGAGGGTGCTGGGTGGAAGAGTGGAGATGTAGCAGAAGTTGGAGGCCTCATTGGGGAGCCCCCAGTCTGGGGGGTGACCTTGAGGCCTGGGAGCTCGGGTGCAGCCAGGAGGAGAGACAGAATCTGGAGTGGCACAAGGGAGCAGGAGAGCAACAGAGAGGCTACAGGAAAGACTCTTTAATTATCCACCGGTGTCTGAGTGACATACCCTGGGAGCTAGAGAAGAGGACTGGAGCAGGCGGATACAGTGGACAGTCTGTGGAGGTCAAAGGAGCCAGTCAGGGGAGTGATGTCATTGGGCAGTGGAGCAGGCCAGAGCAGCCAAGAGGGCTAAGGTGGCCTGGAAGAGGATGGGCTGGGAGCTTTAGGCATCAAACCCTGCTAACACAGTTGTACTCCGCTACACTTTGAGGGCCCGTGGCCCTTGTCTGTAATGGGTGGTCCAGAGGTCCTGCTGTCAGGAACACAGGCCACACCATGTGCTAGCTAGGGTGGAGGAAGATGTAATGGAGGACTGATAAATATCTCTTCAGGCCTCACGGAGGAGAAGCAAGCTTTGTGCAGGAGAGAAGTGGAGTGTAACATTCAGCAAGTATCAGTGCTGGAGGAAGGAGTGTATATACATGGAGGTGTATATAGACGGTCCTGTTTCTTGATCCTTTTGGGGCATCCCAGTCACCCCTACCCAATCCAAGTTTATTCCCCTAACAAACTAAAAAAAATAAATAATAAGTCCCGGCCTGTTCCATATCTCCAGATGAAAGGAAATGTATGATTGAGGGCAGAGTGACAGGTGGACCACAGCAACCAGTCACCCCTAAGGGGGACATTGGCTACACACACACAGATTCTAAGACAAGAACAGATGAAAAAGCTGCTTATAGCAGGCAGAGATCAGCTTAGAGAGGAAGAGAAGTGATTTTAGAGGGATAAACTCGGGGGGGGGGGGTCAAATGTGATTTCATTTGGCAGAAGTTGGCAGAAGTTGTGAAGGCAGATGGCGTAGAACCTATCATGACTTTGCTGGCCCCAACACACACATCTACATGATCAGTCTGTTCAGACTATTCTGCAGCTCAATTGGAGGAGAATGAGCTACTGGCTAAAAACTACCAAATTGGATGGAGGTTTCTGTCCAAAGCAAAAGCTCAGAACTTTTACCATCACCAAAAAATAGTTCTTAGAACCTTAACAGGAAAAGAACAGAGATCCATATAAGTGAATGATTCTGGTCAGCCAGTCATGTGATCCCAGGTCCACTGCTAGACAACGCAGCCAGGTTATGGATCGCTACTACAGACTGCACGGCAGTAAAATATAGGCCATTTTTACCAGCTCAATGAGGATTATTAAAGCATTGGTTATATTCCGGATATGTGGCTTCTGTACCATGTACTTGTATGAGAAAGTATCCAGTTCTCTTTATATTACTTCCTTTGTGTGAAATCCCATACCAATACCAGTCCTTCTGCTTTCCTATTAAAACTGACCAAACTAAGCAGGAGAGCACATCGTGGTCAGTTCTCTAGCTATGCTGAGTGATCAGTCCTGACACACACCCCTGCACAGCCATTCACTGTGAAGACCAGTGTACTGCTATTTCTCCTCCCCTAGCTCTTATGCAATGAAGAACAGAGGGAAAGTGATCATATATCTACACACAATGTTTTGCTTTTCATTTCCATTTTAAACTGAATGGGTTGTTTTACAAGGTGATCGTTCACAATCACTTTAAATCACTCGCAATCAGGACGTTAAAAGTATAACTAAAGGCAAAACGTTTTTATTTTAGTTTTAGATAGAGTACAGAGGGATTAGAACGCCTGTCAGTTTTTATTCCTGTCTGTACCCCCGTTAGGGAGATTCACCCTCTCCATTTGACCTGTTTACAATTATCATTGAAAGTGAAAGTAAATCCCACATTTTGGGTTGTCCCCAGAAAAGTAAGAGGAAATCTTCCAATGGGGACACTAGTTATAGTAACCTGGGGGTCCCCAAGGAATTCCCTTTAATTCGTGGGGATTACCTCACTTCCGGTTTGGCTATGGAACAGGAAGTGAAGGTAAATCTCCGAAGTAGGACACAGATGGAGAAAAAAAAAAATAATAATATATCGGGACAGCGGTTATAGCCCTTCCCTTACTAGATCTAAAATTGAAAAACGTTTTGCCTATAGTTATACTTTAAGAGTGGGGATTGCTAGTACAAATCAGGTCTCTGTTAAGTGTTGCGTACACTAGACAGAGTAAGTAGTAGCAATTACTTTCGTCTGACCACTCTACATGTTGCTAGTGTAGCTTACCCCACAGGGAACCATTTGTTATATCTGCTTGATGATGAAATTGACACTTTTGGTGACTGAGCAAAGATTTTAGTGGAGTTGGGCCTTATTTTTTACAGGAAGGGGAAAAGGGGGGGGGGGGGGGGGGAGTTTGCCAATTGCAACCCTCAAGGCCAGCTAGAACTCTATAGTTTTGCAGTGTTGTCCATCTCCTTTCCTGAACATGCTTATAGCAGGGGAGGTCATAGGCAGTGCACCATAAATAAAATAAATAAACTACTCTTCGTAGAAATATATGCATCCGGTATGGAGATTAGGGGGTCGGCGTGTGGAGATTATGGGGGGCGGCGACCCCTGCGCCCCTTATGGACTGGCCGCTGCTGGTCATAGGGATGTTCAGACAGAAGGCTGGGGCGGGTTGGTGACCGAGGTGTACTGCTTAACTGCAGTGGAGAAAAAGGTCACCCTGCTGTCTATACCGCCTTGTAGAGTCATTAAATCACAAAGCTGGCTAAACAGAATGACAGGCATACATGTGTTTAGCATTTGTTATGGAGTTGAGCTTTAAAAATGGAGAGATCTAGAGAAATCTAGAGGTGGAATGTGTAATACATCTACAGCATAGTGTTGAATCAATCCCTTAGGATTTTTTGGAATGTAAGAGTTGGATCAGATAGAAGAACACAACATTCTGTACAATGATGAAGGACCTGGCACACATCCTTTCCTGAATGGAGTCCTGCAAATCAGTTTGCAGGAATGATCTGCGCACGCCCACGTTGAGCCATATTATGTCACAAATGTATTCCTTCAATTTATCTATCCATATCCAAATTATTATTTTTTTTTTTAAAGCTGTAAATTGGGGCCTTGCATAAAATCATAAAAGGCAATGTGTGTTCCCATAAAATGCAAAAAAAATAAAAATTATATATATATATA
>BLSH010232194.1:241405-255275 GCA_018402905.1 Glandirana rugosa
GAGAACATACTACCGGACATCAGACGCTGGTAGAGAATCGCAGACTACAGGCCATCATACAAGAGATGGTCGCAGACTACAGGCCATCATACAAGAGATGGTCACAGACTACAGGCCATCATACAAGAGATGGTCACAGACTACAGGCATTAGAGGTCGACCGATATGGGTTTTTCTCTAGCCGATGCCGATATTTAGAAAGCGGAGTGGCCGATGACTGATATATGTTAAGCCGATTTTTCTTTTTTTTTTCCCTTCATCTCAAAGTCTAAACAGTTAATATGTGATACAGAAAATTGATTAAACATTAAAATATCACAACAGGCCTCCAATCTGTGCACTTGTATGTAGAATTTAGATTTAAAGCCAAAAACTGAAACCCAAAATGACAGTTTTTAAAAAATTTTTATATACAATTATCATATGCAGCCTACCTGTGCCTGGGCACTGACAGGTGGCACAGATAGGCAACAGTGTCATTGGTTGGCACTGATTGGCATTGACAGGTGGCCCTGATAGAGGAGAGGAGTAGTTTCCCAGTGCACAGATAGCAGGCTTGTAAGAGCCGCTCTGAGCGTGAAACTGTAATGTAATGAAACTGCATGCAGAGAGAGAGAAGCTGTCACAACTCAGCATTAATGTCGGGGTGGGCGGGACCGAACAGCTTTCAAACGCCCACCCAGGCCCTATCCCATTGGCTGGTGTTTGATAGCCGTTTGGTCCCGCCCACCTCCGACATCACCAAGTTCTGACAGCTTCTCTCTGCATGCAGTTTCATTACATTACAGTTTCACGTACAGAGCGGCTCTTGCATTGACTTCTATTACAGAAGTCACCTTCAAGCCGCACTGAAGTCGTGGTGTGCGGGGCGACCTAGTTGACCTGCAAGTCGCCGGCTCTAAATTGGCCTAATTTGCAGCACAATCGGCCGATGCGGATTACTTAAATGCCAAAAATCGGCCGATATATCGGTCGACCTCTAGCAGGCATCATACAAGAGATGTTCACAGACTGCAGGCATCATACAAGAGATGTTCACAGACTGCGGGCATCATACAAGAGATGGTCAGCGACTGCAGACATGATGATACAAGAGATGGTCAGCGACTGCAGACATGATGATACAAGAGATGGTCAGCGACTGCAGACATGATGATACAAGAGATGGTCAGCGACTGCAGACATGATGACACAAGAGATGGTCAGCGACTGCAGACATGATGACACAAGAGATGGTCAGCGACTGCAGACATGATGATACAAGAGATGGTCAGAGACTGCAGACATGATGATACAAGAGATGGTCAGCGACTGCAGACATGATGATACAAGAGATGGTCAGAGACTGCAGACATGATGATACAAGAGATGGTCAGAGACTGCAGACATGATGATACAAGAGATGGTCAGAGACTGCAGACATGAGGATACAAGAGATGGTCAGAGACTGCAGACATGAGGATACAAGAGATGGTCAGAGACTGCAGACATGAGGATACAAGAGATGGTCAGAGACTGCAGACATGATGATACAAGAGATGGTCAGAGACTGCAGACATGATGATACAAGAGATGGTCAGAGACTGCAGACATGATGATACAAGAGATGGTCAGAGACTGCAGACATGATGATGCAAGAGATGGTCAGAGACTGCAGACATGATGATGCAAGAGATGGTCAGAGACTGCAGACATGATGCAAGAGATGGTCAGAGACTGCAGACATGATACAGTCAGAGACTGAACATGCTGCTAGAGACTAAATGCAATATAGGCTTGTTGAGACTGAGGACATGCTTCAAGAGTCACAGATTGGAGACATTACACAAGACTGCTAGAGATCACAGCTGTAGCAAGGCAATAGGGAAACCGTTTAGTATCTGCAGGGACCCTGGGGACCACATTCGGCCTGTAGGCCACAGGTTGGGCACCAGACATGAAGTATATTCACATGGTTGTTATACTGAGTACAGCGCCAAGAACTCAAAAACCACAAAAACATCCGTGCTGAGGAAGTCCTATAAAATTAACCAGATCAAAGAATGAATATCTAACACAACAGCGTAATCCATGGCTGCTCTGTCACCTGCACAATACAACACAAACAATGCATGATCTGGAGGTCCTCCACCGCTCATCCCGCAACTCCCATTCAGGAGAATTCTTTGACTTGCAAAACAGTCCATAGAATCTCTTGGCTTGTTAAACACAGGTGAGCAGCCAAGAACAAATAAAAACCTTAAACACGTGTGTCATAAAAATCCGAGAGGGCAGCGTAAACCGAGGAAAATTCTAACACCTGGGATGTACAATCTGACCCGGGGAACCCCAACCCAGAGGAAGTGCTGCAGAAACCATGTTATTAGTATGGGGGAGACTTAAGCGCCGTTCACACAGCCCGAAAATCGGACAACAGATCTGCAGGTTTTTTTGCATGCTAATCTCAGATCGAATCAGAAGAGTTTACAAAAATCACTCATAAAATTCTCGCACGACAGAATAAGAAATGGGAAGCGATGTCATGTGTTGTAGTGTATTCGTATTGTATTTTCAAACGACAACTGTACTGATTAAACGAAAATCGTACAATGTGTTATCATATGATCAAAATTTTCATGCATGTCCCATCGGATATTGATCGGATGAATTGTCATGATCGGCTCTCGCAAGCTGTGTACTAACGATCCGATTATCATCATCATCATCGATTGCATCATAAGCGGTATTTTTCGTCCAATTTACGGATCGTGTGTATGGGCCTTAACTAAAACTGGAGTCCACAAGAGTCTGGTGCAGCTGTGCATGGTAGCCAATCAGCTTCTAACTTCAGCTTGTTCAATCAAGCGTTGACAATGAAACCCAGAAGCGGATTGGTTATGGTTACGATGCAGGGCCGTACCAGGATTCTGTGTGCACCAGTCTCCCCTATGTAGAAGACGACAGCAGATACTGGGAGAAGCCCCCCTTGTAAGAGCTCCTCTCCATTTTTTCTTCCGGTGACAACTCAACTTTTTTGATCTGCCCTCACAATAAATGGCAACCAATTAGCTTCTAGATTTCCTGTTCAAAGCTTAACTGAAAAAGCCAAAAAAAAACAAACAAACAATCTGGTTACTACGTACAGCTGCTGTAGATTTGATAAATCCCCCCCCCGCTCCCCCACCCTGTATTCTGGTGACAATGGTCACCGGCACAAATCAAAAAAGAGAAAGTGCTTCTCTACCACACCTTACAAGCCGACTGTACAATCTCCATTAAATCTGCCATCTGTATGCAGGACAAGGGCATGCCTGATTGGATGGTTTAGTTAGGTTCACATATTTAACCACTTAAGGACCGGAAAGATTCCCCAGCATTTTTTGTGATTCGGCACGCCGTCGCTTTAACTGACAATTGTGCGGTCGTGCGACGTTGTACCCAAACAAGATTGATGTCCTTTTTTTCCCCCACAAATAGAGCTTTCTTTTGGTGGTATTTGATCACCCCTGTATCATTTCTGATCACCGCTATAGACAAACAAAAGCAACAATTTTGCAAAAAAAAAAAAAAAATAAAAAACAGTTTTGGCCGATCTATAGTCTTCCTCTTTTTGGTAAAAATCAGCGTATATTGATTGGTTTGCGCAAAAGTTACGAACGATGAGAATTGATTTATGGCAATTTTTTAAAAAGGTTTTACTAGTAATGGCGGCGATCCGCGATTTTTAGCAGAACTGTGACATTGCAGTGAACATGTCAGACACTTTTGACACCTTTTTGGGACCATTGGCATTTATACAGCGATCAGTGCTATTAAAATGCACTGATTACTGTGTAATTGCCATTGGCCTTGAGGGGGTTAACACTAGGGGGCAATCAAAGGGTTAACTGTGTTCTCTACTTTGTGTTTCTAACTGTATGGGGGCTGGGCTGATTGGGGGAGGAGAGTGATCATGGCTCCCATATACAGGGAGCATATGATCACACTCCTTCTCCCCTGTCAGAACGGAGATCCGTTGTTTACAGACAGGGATCCCAGTTCTGTCACTGCGGGGGAGCGATCGTGGGTAGCCAGCAGACAGAGCCCGCCCTACCCGCTCCCTGGCTCCCCAGCTACATGAGCCTTATAGTTGGCGATTTGCGGAACGCTGCCACATTGCCGCCGACAATAGTCTGGAAGGGGTTAATAGATTGTGTAAATCTAATGGTGAACATACACTGTACTGTCAAAAGTATTGGGGCGTCTGCCTTTACACACACATGAACCTTAATGTCATCCCAGTCTTAGTCCGTAGGGTTCAATATTGAGTTGGCCCACCCTTTGCCACTATAACAGCTTCAACTCTTCTGGGAAGGCTGTCCACAAGGTTTAGGAGTGTCTATGGGAATGTTTGACCATTCTTCCAGAAGCGCATTTGTGAGGTCAGGCACTGATGTTGGGCAAGAAGGCCTGGCTTGCATTTTTAACGCTGCCACTGAGATCCCAAATATGAAGTACAACAAGATTTACATATAGTTAAAAAGCATGTTTATTTGGTTACATAAAAATGTCGCAATAAAGGAGAAAAAAAAAACAGATACAAAAACCATGGTCGCCACGACCCCTCCTTCCCTTTTTTTCACTTTTCTCATATGATTGGATGTGGTGCCACGCTCTGCAGTATATGTCTATTTTTTCCCCATTTCCATAAAGGCCTGGCTCGCAGTCTCCACTCCAATTCATCCCAAAGGTGTTCTGTCGGGTTGAGGTCAGGACTCTGTGCAGGCCAGTCAAGTTCCTCCACCCCAAACTCCCTCATCCATGTCTTTACAGACTTTGCTTTGTGCACTGATGTGCAGTCATGTTGGAACAGGAAGAGGCCATCCCCAAACTGTTCCCACAAAGTTGGGAGCATGAAATTGTCCAAAATGGCTTGGTATGCCGACACCTTAAGGGTTACCTTCACTGGAACTAAGGGGCCAAGCACAACCACTGAGAAACAACCCCACACTATAATCCTCCCTCCACCAAATGATTTGGACCAGTGCACAAAGCAAGGTCCATAAAAGACATGTATGAGCGAATTTGGGGTGGACGAACTTGACCGGTTTGCACAGAGTCCTGACCTCAACCCGATAGAACACCTTTGGGATGAATTAGGGCGGAGACTGCGAGCCAGGCCTTCTCGTCCACATCAGTGGCTGACCTCACAAATGCTCTTCTGGAAGAATGGTCAAACACTCCCATAGACACTCCTAAACCTTGTGGACAGCCTTCCCAGAAGAGTTGAAGCTGTTATAGCTGCAAAGGGTGGGCCAACTCAATATTGAAACCTAGGGAGTAAGACTGGGATGCCATTAAGGTTCATGTGCGTGTAAAAGCAGGCTCTTTGATTGTGGATTTGATCATTTTAATGGAGTCACACATCAATGGAAGGGTGTATGGCCACCAGAGATTTGTAGAAGGTTCAATAACCAGATTGTAACTGGCTTGGTGAGCCTCAGTCACATGGGTGCCCAGCAGTCATAATCTATGATTCTTGCTGGTGGAGGACGTGATTAGGGACTGTGCAAAGACCTGGATGCAAACAGTTTGTGCCCGGCCATAGCACCGGGCATGTCTGTACACAGCATCCTATCCACCCATCTAAATAAAGCCGAATGAGGACCTTGCTGGTCGGCCAGAAGCACCCCTCACCAATACAACCAAAATGTAGCCATTTCCATACCGGGTAAGTTCCAGCACTCCTCTCCTACATGTAAAAATCTTTTTTTTTTTTTTTTTCCTAATAGAAAACTACTCAGAACCCCTAAACATGCCATTTAAGTTCATTTTTTCCCCTCATTAATGTACACAGCACCCCATATTGACAGAAAAACACAGAATTGTTGACATTTGTGCAGATTTATTAAAAAAGAAAAACTGAAATATCACATGGTCCTAAGCATTCAGACCCTTTGCTGTGACACTCATATATTTAACTCAGGTGCTGTCCATTTCTTCTGATCACCCTTGAGATGGTTCTACACCTTCATTTGAGTCCAGCTGTGTTTGATTATACTGATTGGACTTGATTAGGAAAGCCACACACCTGTCTATATAAGACCTTACAGCTCACAGTGCATGTCAGAGCAAATGAGAATCATGAGGTCAAAGGAACTGCCTGAAGAGCTCAGAGACAGAATTGTGGCAAGGCACAGATCTGGCCAAGGTTACAAAAAAATTTCTGCTGCGCTTATGGTATGGAGCACAGTGGCCTCCATAATCCTTAAATGGAAGACGTTCAGGACGACCAGAACCCTTCCTAGAACTGGCCATCCGGCCAAACTGAGCTATCGGGGGAGAAGAGCCTTGGTGAGAGAGGTAAAGAAGAACCCAAAGATCACTGTGGCTGAGCTCCAGAGATGCAGTCAGGAGATGGGAGAAAATTGTAGAAAGTCAACCATCACTGCAGCCCTCCACCAGTCGGGGCTTTATGGCAGAGTGGCCCGACGGAAGCCTCTCCTCAGTGCAAGACACGTGAAAGCCCGCATGGAGTTTGCTAAAAAACACCTGAAGGACTCAAAGATGGTGAGAAATAAGATTCTCTGGTCCGATGAGACCAAAATAGAACTTTTTGGCCTTAATTCTAAGCGGTATGTGTGGAGAAAACCAAGCACTGCTCATCACCTGTCCAATACAGTCCCAATAGTGAAGCATGGTGGTGGCAGCATAATGCTGTGGGGGTGTTTTTCAGCTGCAGGGACAGGACGACCGGTTGCAATTGAGGGAAAGATGAATGCGGCCAAGTACAGGGATATCCTAGACGAAAACCTTCTCCAGAGTGCTCAGGACCTCAGACTGGGCCGAAGGTTTACCTTCCAACAAGACAATGACCCTAAGCACACAGCTAAAAGAACGAAGGAGTGGCTTCACAAGAACTCTGACTGTTCTTGAATGGCCCAGCCAGAGCCCTGACTTAAACCCAATTGAGCATCTCTGGAGAGACCTAAAAATGGCTGTCCACCAACGTTTACCATCCAACCTGACAGAACTGGAGAGGATCTGCAAGGAGGAATGGCAGAAGATCCCCAAATCCAGGTGTGAAAAACTTGTTACATCTTTCCCAAAAAGACTCATGGCTGTATTAGATCAAAAGGGTGCTTCTACTAAATACTGAGCAAAGGGTCTGAATACTTAGGACCATGTGATATTTCAGTTTTTCTTTTTTAATAAATCTGCAAAAATGTCAACAATTCTGTGTTTTTCTGTCAATATGGGGGGTGCTGTGTGTACATTAATGAGGGAAAAAATGAACTTAAATGATTTTAGCAAATGGCTGCAATATAACAAAGAGTGAAAAATTTAAGGGGGTCTGAATACTTTCCGTACCCACTGTATATACACACACACACACATAAAAAAAAAATTATATATTTATTTATTTATTTTTAACCAGAGACCCTAGAGAATAAAATGGCAATCGTTGCAATTTGTTACGTCACATGGTATTTGCACAGCAATTTTTCAAACCCAATTTTTTCTTTTGGAAAAAATACACTTTAATTAAAAATAAAAAGCCACACGACATTTACCACATTTTTTAGCATAATGTGAAAGACGATGTTATGCCAAGTAAATAAATAGCCAGTATGTCACTGAATTGCACCAAACTTCGGTAAGCTTTAAATATTTCTACAGGTTACCAGTTTAGAGTAACAGAGGAGGCCTTGTGCTAGAATTATTGCTCTCACTCCAACGCTCGCAGCAATACCTCACGTGTGGTGCAAACGCTGTTTAGATATGCGTTCGCTTCTGTGTGTGAGCACGAGGGGACGGGGGCACTTTAAAAAAAAAATTATCACCACTTTTTTACCTATTACAAGAAATGTAAATATCCCTTGTAATAATAAAAAAAAAAAAAAAACCGAACACTGCTTTCCAGGGAAAAAAAAAAACTGTTTACATCTGCCAGAGATGGAAGTGATGTCATGACATCGCTTCCAACCTCCCACGGTCATAGAGATGGCCAAGGACCATCCTTTCCACGGCCAGCTCTATGGTAATCTGGCAGCGAAAGTCCCTTCCATTGCTCTCAGCCTCCTCCAAATGTCTTTTTTGCTGCAGTGATTGTAGTTCCACTTTATGTAGGAACGTAGCCACCCTCTCTCGTTTGCTCCTGAGGTAACTATGGGACTAGGATTTGTAGTGTTCATAGAGCAGTGTACATGACCACAACTAACGTGCACTGCATGTTCCCAACAAACAGAAGTAAAGAGGGAAAAGTAGAGGTCCGGGAGCTCACAGAAGATTCCACATGGAGGCAGAACACACAGCAAGAAGTGATTTTATGAAAAACACGCATTACAAGGCCATTAAGTAGTGGATGCGTTTTTTGTTTGGAGAATAAAGCATATCGTTCAGTGAAACTAAACCCACCGATTTAACCAACAGTTACATGGAATAAATGATAACTGTCACCACTACTTCTGCTCTCAACCCAACGGTCAAACAATCAAATGGCTGGTATCATAACTGATCCCAGGGGCATTTTCCTGACTTAGGAGAGATTTCCTCTCACTTCCTGTTGTGTTCACTAGACAGGAAATGAGGGGAAAGCGCTCTCCCCCCCCCCCCCCCCCCCATGGCACACAGCAGCCAACAGAAGGCCAGAGAGGCGTTTTAAGTCTAAATTCTGGGTCTTCCACAAAAAGTACTCTTGCAGTCTGGGCCCATGCACTGCAAGGGTTAACAGCTCCTCAAGTCTAGGGGTGGGGTAGAGGAAGAGGCTGTAATACTTGCCTCAACTCCTCACCGCCCAGGCATTTTCCCCTCATCTCTGGGCCCTCATTATCCTCACATACAACGCAGGACAACTGACCCTGCATTGTACTCGAGGACACCATTGTGTGACTGCTAGCCAGAGCGTCTTAGGGTAGAGGCAACAGGGGACCAGCCAAACAGATGGTGGAAGCCTACCAGAGGGAATAGTACAGCTTTTTCCTCTACCTAACAGCATTTAAAGCAGAACTAAACCCTCCTATTGTTTTCAGCCAAGGAAGCTGCCATCTTGGCCTCCGTTTAATCTTCAACTGCCATGATGCTGCACATGTGATCAGCTATGACACCAGCCATTGGATGCTTTGACAGTTTGGTGGAGAGCACAACCAATGTGACAGTTACATTCCTAGCACATGGAGGGAATGTAACTTTTTTTAAACTGTTAAATCGATGGGTTTAATTCCGCTTCACTATTTTGAATAGAAGGGAAGGGGTTAGAGCAGCCCTTGAAATAATTCTCCAGTCTCGAGAAACCCCTGCTAAAAATTTAAAATCTACAACTCATGATAGATTAGTGTGATGGTGAATGGGAAGAATGCTCCTTACACTTGTGGTCATTGGGAAGAATTACCCCCTTACAGATAGCTAAAAAGATTAATGATGTCATTGGGAATTTATCTGAGAGGTAGAAATTGACCATTGCTCAAGGAACCCCTAGCAACCTCTGGAGGAACCCTGGTTGAGAAACCCTGGGTTAGAGTAGAATTGAAGGCTGAACCTTTTTCTTCGTTTTGGATAGAGTGGATTTGGATTAGAAGCCCTGTCAGGTTTTTATTGCTGTCTGGGCCCCCATTAGGCCCCCATCATCCTCTCTATTTGTTCTATTTCACATGATCATTGAAAGAATATTCCTGTTCTGGTGACAACTCAGAATTTGGAATAGAGGGGAAATCTTCCAATAGGGACACTAGTTCTGGTGACAAGCAGGGATTACCTGGCGTTGGAGAAATTAATCCTCACTTCCTGTTTTGCCTACGGGGTAGGAAGTGAAAAGAAATCTCCCCCAAAAAAAAAACAAAAAACACTTGACTAAGGGGGCTACCGTCAAGAGCCTCCGACAGCCTCCCCAGCACTTCATCTCCAGCTTCCACCAAAACTCCACATGGCCCCTCCTGACTGAGTGATTAAGAGGGGCCTACCCACTGCCAGCCCATTTGCTGTGGGGGATTGGCTGAGGCCCTCCTCAACACTCCAAGCAGCTCCTCCTAACCTCCCTCCCATTCTTCTGGAAACTTCTCCAATATTCCAGCAAGTAGGGGGAGGTACCAGAGGTGCTGCCTGACGAGTGATTCAGCCTCTCTGAGCCACACACCCTGACCCAGATTCAGCCCAGGCTTGGCCGCTAACCAAGCCTAAACTTACTTACACTAACAAAAAACTATGTACACTAGAGGGTGCTACAGATATAACAACTCTCCAAGTATAACCGTCCTAAGCTTATTTATCCAATATGGGGTTTTCAACACTTTGCAGATAAAGAAAAAGGTGCCCATAATGGCAACCAAAAACACATGCCAGTTTGCTGCGATTTTACTGTACTTATGTTGTGTTTTTCATGGGTCATGTGACAAAAAAAAAAAACAACTTAACAGGTGCGTTATTGATGCGTTCTTGCTGCGGTTTCAATGGGGAAGTGCGTTTTTTTTTTTTTTTTTTTTTTTTTTTTTTTTTTTTTTTTTTTTTTTTTTTTTTTTTTTTTTTTTTTTTTAAATGACCAAAAATGCAGCAAGCGGGATTTTAACACAACGGAAACATAACAGACTCGTTTGAAAACATACATAGAATTTAAAATGGGATACATTTCTCTTGAGCTTTTCTTGCGCTAAAAGGTGCCAATAATGGCCGACAAATTCATATTGATATTAAAATGAATAATTTCAATACAATACGCATATATAAAATTATCATACATCTATATTTATTTTAAATGTCATTTTTGGTTTTCGGCAAAGTGCATCCTGCATTTTCGTTACCAAAACTTCCATTCGGTACACCTCTACTCTCCCCGCTCCTGCCACACTTATCTGCTTGGCCACGCCAAGTGTTGTATTGAACCGACTCTTGAAAAGGTCACTACATAGTCCTGGAGGCCACGTAGCATCTGAATACTCACAACAGCTAGCAGCCATTGGTTAGCACACTGACCAACCAGAACCTCTCCTTTCTTCAGGGACCCATAATAGAAGAAAGAAGGCTCAGAAGAGATTCTCATTGGTCAGCACAGTTATGAGGTCTTGATGACCAGTGCCCGCTAGCCATAGAGTGTTACGTTGCTAGTTAGTGCTGCTGGTGTTTGAGCTGTCAGTGCCACACAGCTGGTGCAGTGGCCCGGGATTTGAAATTCCCGCTCTTCTTCCCCATCTTTCCGTAGGGCTTCCAGGATGGATCAGAGCAATTCTCATTGTCAGGTTCTGGCATGCAACCACTTTAACCAATCAGAATCACTCTGATCTATCCTAGAAGTCCTACGGAAAGATGGGGAAGAAGAGCGGGAATTTCAAATCCCACACCACAACCAGCAGTGTGGGCACTATGTTACCAAATTACGACACCTGCCTTTACACGCACATGAACTTTATTGGCATCCCAGTCTTAGTCCATAGGGTTCAATATTATCGGGTTGAGGTCAGGACTCTGTGCAGGCCAGTCAAGTTCCCACGTCTTTACAGACTTTGCTTTGTGCAGTGGTGCGCAGTCATGTTGGAATAGGAAGGGGCCATCCCCAAACTGTTCCCACAAAGTTGGGAGCATGAAATTGTCCAAAGCCCAGCCAGCAGAATACAATGATTACCGCTAATAGCCGTAGCCACCGGCAATAATCACATGTAAAAAATCTGACATGCTAATTGTACCAGTCAATGGATGGACAGACTTGGGTACAATCAGCCGGCCCATACATGGATGGAATCCTAAACGGTCCCTACTGAACCAGCCAGACTTCAGTCCATGTATAAGCCTAAGCTGATGCCATCCTCTGGAAAGCCACCCTGCTGCCTCCGGAATGCCCATTCTTCCATGGTTTTTGGATTCATTCTGTACAATTTATAAAGGGAATAAAGCGCAGCGATCATCAACCAAGCGTTGGTCTCGTTGTGGCTCCATTGACTTCACCAGCAGCACCCCCTGACAACGCCCCATGCTGTGCTATAATCTGCATGTGCCCAGCCCCCCTCTGGCTGTATTCTAGGTCGTTGGGGGGGGGGGTGCAATAAAACTTCGGCCCAACCACTTGCATGTACCGCCACCCCTGTGAACCAGCCCTAAAAAGTGTTTGTCATTCCTGGAGATCCCCTTTAACTATTCCAATTTTTTTTGTTTTGTCGTTAAATACATTTATTAATATCAATTATTTAGCAAATAAAATGGGTAGAAAAGTGGGGTATGGCGGCGGGGGTGGCGCGCACGTCTTACCTTCTCTGGCTTTTAGCAGGACGGTGTTGGCGACGATATTCTCCAGCTCCATGGTCTCCGGGGCTCATTCACAGCGCCAGCTTCACCAATTCTCCACCCCACACCTGGGGGGAGGGGGGGGTCACCCCAAATCCGGATCAATGGGGGGATCCCATCAATGGAGGGGATGAAGAAAAGAGAAAAGTCTATAGATGGAGGGGGGGCACAGTGTTGGGGGCTCAGCACTGACAATAAATAATCATCATCAATGGGAGAGGGGGCCGGGATTAGAAGTTATTGGGGGGAGGGGAGCCCCATGTCCTGGCGGAGCTCACACGGAGGGGACAGCCGGCTGCGGGTCTTCTCCTCGGACCGGGGACACCCCACGCCTGCCGATCCCCGGGGCAGAGGCAGCAGGAAGTAACATGGACCTGGAGGCTGGCGGAGGCTGAGCGGCCCTAGGTGGGGCGGGGCTTGCACTTTGACGTCACGGTCGGGGCACGCAGGGGGTGCCGGGAGTTGTAGTGTGCAGAGGGGGCGGGGATGAGGGTTTCCCGGGGCAACGCCTTTCATTGGGTGTCATTTTGACTAATCTATTCTCTGCAGACTGACAGGAGTGCTCAGGAGCTGTCATAGTGATCCAATGTGTGGACCATGCTGGCTTCTGTGTGCTGCCTCCACAAACCAGAGACTGGCGTTCCCAGCAATAGAAACCATGCAATTCTCTGTATATTACACAGCCAGGCAACTAGCATGCTCAGAAGGAGGTCAGCAGTCCTAGCCCCTGCAATTCTCTGCATATCACACAGCCAGGCAACTAGCATGCGCAGAAGGAGGTCAGCAGTCCTAGCCCCTGCAATTCTCTGAATATTACACAGCCAGGCAACTAGCATGCTCAGAAGGAGGTCAGCAAGCCTAGTCCCTGCAATTCTCTGTATATTACACAGCCAGGCAACTAGCATGCTCAGAAGGAGGTCAGCAGGCCTAGTCCCTGCAATTCTCTGCATATTACACAGCCAGGCACCTAGCATGCTAAGAAGGAGGTCAGCAAGCCTAGTCCCTGCAATTCTCTGCATATTACACAGCCAGGCACCTAGCATGCTAAGAAGGAGGTCAGCAGGCCTAGTCCCTGCAATTCTCTGCATATTACACAGCCAGGCACCTAGCATGCTAAGAAGGAGGTCAGCAGGCCTAGTCCCTGCAATTCTCTGCATATTACACAGCCAGGCACCTAGCATGCTCAGAAGCAGGTCAGCAGGCCTAGTCCCTGCAATTCTCTGCATCAAGGATTCTTTTACAAAATATTGACACCAGACACAGCCAGGTGACCGGCATTCAGCAATTGCTGCCCTCATAATCCAATACATGTACATTTCCTGCAGAAAATTGTGAAGCCAGGCGACTGGCATTCTCAGAAGGTCACCAGTAATAGCACCTGAAGTTCTCTGAATATGTTTCCTTTTCCATAGACAGCCAAGTGACTAGCATAGAAAACAGAGACAGCCAGGTGACTAGCATTCTCAGGAGGTCACCAATAGCAGCCCTTGCAATTATCTGAATACTTTTCCAGAGACTGTCAGGTAACTAGCATTCTCAGAAGGAGGTATTTCTGTCAATCATACTACCACCAACCAAGAATGTGGGACAGCCAAGCAACTAGCATTTTTGGGAGGTCAGCAGTTGCAGACTCTGTAATTATTTG
>BLSH010232194.1:259782-284071 GCA_018402905.1 Glandirana rugosa
ATTCACTTTTACAGGTTTAACCCGGGTTAATCGGTAAAAGGGAGGGGCCACAGTACACTGAGCAATCTCATTGTTCCAGAGTCCACACTTACCCCTCGTCCACACAATTTAAACCAAAATAGCGAGAGTGAGAGAGTATGACCAGTAACCTTCAAGTTGTACCGTGGAGTACAGTTTCTTGAGAGACTCCTAAACTTTTTTTCTTAACAACGAGATGTATTTCTACCGGATCCGATATTCTTCGAACGGTTCTAGGACTTTGACTCGACGTCGAGTCACCGGTTCTGGTATGTCGCAACCTCTGCAGCAACGCTGGCAGCACTCATATGTCTATTTCCCAAAGACAACCTCTGGATATGATGCTGAGCATGTGCACTCAACTTCTTTGGTCGACCATGGTGAGGCATGTTCTGAGTGGAACCTGTCCTGTTGACCGCTGTATGGTCTTGGCCACTGAGCTGCAGCTCAGTTTCAGGATCTTGGCAAGCTTCTTATAGCCTAGGCCATCTTTATGTAGAGCAACAATTCTTTTTTTCAAATCCTCAGAGAGTTCTTTGACATGAGGTGCCATGTTGAACTTCCAATGACCAGTATGAGAGAGTGAGAGCGATAAAACCAAATTTAACACACCTGCTCCCCATTCACACCTGAGACCTTGTTACTCTAACGAGTCACATGACACCGGGGAGGGAAAATGGCTAATTGGGCCCAATTTGGACATTTTCACTTAGAGGTGTACTCACTTTTGTTGCCAGCGGTTTAGACATTAATGGCTGTGTGTTAAATTATTTTGAAGAGACAGCAAATTTACACTGTTATACAAGCTGTACTCTCACTACTTTACATTGTAGCAAAGTGTCATTTCTTCAGTGTTGTCACAGGAAAACTTATAATAAAATATTTACAATAATGTGAGGGTGTACTCACTTTTGTGAGATACTGTGTGTGGTGAGTTCCCTACATGCACACATTGGGTTGTATTTTCTGTAAGTCATCTAGCCTCTCATGTGTACTTCAAGTGTTATTACCCACAATAATTGAATGTACTGTATAAGGGAGATCTATAACACCATTCTATTACTACATGTACACCTCCGCCTAACTATTGAGGGAACCTGAGGCCTTGGTGTCTGCTTAGTATATGTGACTTTTTTTCAGCAGGAACACGGGGGGGGCACCTCCAGCACTGAATGTATGCAGGGGTAGGGGATAGTAAGGTGTGCTGAAGGGTCCTATGATACCAACTGCAACAATAGACCCCTCCCAGCAACAATTGACCCACTAGCAATATAAGACCCCCCCCATCTTATGTTGCTAGTGGGTCAATTGTTGCTGGGAGGGGTTTATTGTTGCTGACTGCTGGGGGATCTATTGTTGCTAGGGGTATTTTTTGATGAGGGAGGGGGTCTTATGTTGCTGGTGGTCAATTGTTGAGATCTACTGTTGAGGAGAGGTCTATTGTTGCTAGCTGCTGGAGGGTCAATTATTGCTGGCTGCTGAAAGATGTATTGTTGCTGGTGGGGTCTATTGTTCCTGGAGTGGGTCTGTTGTGAGTCAGTCTATTGTTGCTAGGGGGATCTATTATTGTTGGCGGATCTATTATTGTTTGGGGTGGCAATGTGTTATTGCTGGGGATATTTTTTTTTCTTGGAGGGGCTATTGTTGCTGGCTGCATTGAATCCATTTTACTGCTCTTATTCTTATAATTACCAAATTCCATACAGATTACTTAGCACCACTAAATAATACTTGGTTCTGTTTTATCTAAAAGAGGTGGTATTGGCAGGTGGGTTTGAGGTGGAAAAAAGAGACGGTGCTTGGAGGTGGGTAGGGGGCAGAGACAAGGTGTGACTTGGGAGAGGGGAGTTCTTGCACCTATGCTCTGAGAAAAAAATCCCTGGTCTTATTGATGTAGTGATGTAGTAATGTGATTTTTGTTGTTTGCACCCTCTGCTCCTGATGAAGCAGACCTACGCGAAACATGTCAAGGTGGATTGGTGGTTTTCCCTATGATTGACTGTCTAGAATATTTAGGTAATTTTTTTGTGTTTTAATTGATTTTATGTTTTTTAATGTGCATAAATAAAAGTTATATTGTTTAATGCATATTGTGTGCCCATAAAGTCCATGGACTGCGATCCAAAATCCCAAAAACGTTTCATTTCTAGTAATTAGGAAGTGGCACTTGATATCAGTCTAGCTCCAATGGATACCCATAGCACCACCCAGGGGTTCCTTGTTGTCTACTTAATATTGTAATCTTTCTGGATATAGTAGAGAATGGTTAAAACCCCTATTAGATTGTGTGCACCCAAGAGATTTGCCTTCACTTCCTGTCCCAGAGACACAAGAGAAGTCAGAGGAGATGGACAGTTGTCACTGGAACAGGTGCCCTCAATAAAATATTTACTCTCACCTTCTGGTCCAGTGAAAACTGTAAATCTTTGGACTCAGTGGTTGCTGATGCTCCATTTTTTGGGCTCATCAGCCCACCAGCCCCACTAGGTCACGGGCAGTGCTTCCTCCTTACTGCTTCACCCTGCACCTTCTCCTCCTTGGCTTTACAGCAGCTTTACCCTGCGTCTCCTCCTCCTCGGCGGGCAATATGTTAGTTTCTTAATACCTGCTTCCTGATTGGCCGGGAGGAGAATCAGGAAGACAAGAGTGAATATTAATTTGCTATTGTCACAAAACTGGGTGGGCTCAGGGCGCAGTGCACGGTGCCTGAGCCCACCCTTTTTTTTAAGCCAATCAGAGCCTCAGGCTGTAATCATGTGATTAAAAAAAAAAACCCCACTGAAATCCATGCATTTCAGCGCCCTACATGTAGATTTGGGGCCGGGTGAATGAATTAGGGGGTCGGCGCCCCTGTGCCCCTTATGGACGGGCCGCCACTGTTTGTATTACTCTTTACTTTCTGTACCAGAGGCAATAGTCATAGCGACACAGACAGTAATAAAATACTGCAGAGGTTCTAACTCTCAGTGTATCCAATATTAAAAAAAGTTTTGGCTTTAGATTTACTTTTACAACATTGTCAGCAAGTCCCTCTTTTACTGGTCAGGCCAGATGATAACTCTATAATGCACATACACAAGTTTTGCTTGTGTCTTGAACAAGGCTCTGCATTCCATGTTCATGGCATAACAAGATAAAATGGCATTTAAAGTAAACCTATCAGTAACATAAAGAAGATCTTCAAGCATGACCTCCTCTGCTAAGTACAGCATACTCCATTCATGAACGTGTCTCCACCTTTCTGATTAGTCATCAGGCACTTGAGTAAACCCTTTCAGGAGAGGTTATTCACTCAGTCCTGTCCTGGTAATTTTAATATGAAAGAGAGAGAGGTTTGAGAGAAAGGAAACAACTGCTTCCGCACATAGCCTGCCACTGAGTCATTTCTAAATGCCATGCTTCCCCTTGTCATAACCTGGGGCATGTGTAGGGCTCAAATAATTGCCCCAAAGAAAGATGGTGCATGCTTTGCAAGGCAGACCTTTGAACATAACCATAGGCAATAACATACTCCACTCTCAATGAAATCTTTAAAAAAGTCTGTTGGGAGATTCAACTTCTCTTAAAGCGGAACCAAAACCTCCTATCCTTTTCATCCATGGAAGCTGCCATCTTGGCTTATGTTTGATCTGCAGCTGCCATGGTGCTGCACATGTGATTAGTTATGGCACCAGACATTTGATGGTTTGGCAGTTTGGTTGTGAGCACAAGCAAATGTGACAGACATCATTCCCAGCATACTGGGAATGTAACAGTTTTTTTGAAACTCTTAAATTGATGGGTTTACTTCTGCTTTAAAGCGGAGTAGTCCCCCCCAACAAAAAAAGGCACATACAGTAGCTGCTGACTTTTAATAGTAGGACACTTACCTGTTCTGGATTCCAGCAATGTCAGCACCCCAGCCGATGTTTCCATCGGCTCTTGGGTGCTGCCGCCACCATTGCCTGTAAAGGAAACCTGCAGTGAAGCCTTGCGGTGATGTGCTTTCTGAATGGCCCGGCGGCAGGGGAAGGAAGAGGGGGTGGAACTTCTGAGTGATCTCGCCGCAGGTACCTATTAAAAACAGGTATCTGCCCCCCCCTCCCCGAAAGGTGCCAAATGTGGCACTGGAGTAGGGTTGCCACCTCATCCCTTTAAACCCAAACACATATGAATTACACAGGCTTTGTGGCTGATTATGGTGGTAATTAAACTCACTTGGTGACGTATCTGCATTTAACTAACCTCAGAACCTGTCTAATTCAAATGTCTTTGGGTTTAAAGGGATGAGGTGGCAACCCTACACCAGAGGGGGGGAGGAGGCAGATAAGCGGAGCTTCCATCATCGATTTAATGGTTTCGGGAAACAGTTACTTTTGAAATATGCAGAGATTGATAACTGTCACAGTTACTTGTGCTCTCAACCTAACTGTCAAGTCATCTAATGGCTGGTGTCATAACCAATCACATGTGCAGCACTATGGCAAACATTGGCAAAGGTGGCAGCTTCCTTGGCTGTAAAGGAGAGGATGGTTTAGTTCCGCTTTATCCTCCTGCTGCCCACGTGATGCATATGTGTGACAGAAAAGAGGGTTTGCTTTAATGCCCACAGGTCGGACATACATTATGTGTTCATGGATATTTGAGGTTTCTGTGCTGAGAGCATGTATGCTGCACACTGCCAGCGCAGTGATCGAGCTGTCATAGACACTTTCTGGACACTAGTAATCATTGGGAGCCAGCAGGATGGGCTTCTGACCATGTGACCATTTTGAAAACACAGTGGTCATGTGATCTGGCAGTCCTTCCCCCTCCCTGGGCGTAAAGACCCAGGTAAAGGGATGCCAAAGAATGCAGGTTATTGGGGTCTGCCCTAATGTTGAGGGGAAGATCTGTGGGCTTCTGGTCCTTTTCCTCTCCCCAACCCAGAGGGTCTCTATTTGGGAGAGCCCCCACCAAGTATTTAGCGGATTGGCTTTGACAGATCTTCGAGGAGCTGGGTCCACCTGGTTTTGGCTTAAATACACTATAAAGTGCCTTGTCCCTGCCAGGAGCCTTGTGTCCCAGGGGTTTCAGTGCTGGAGGCTCTTCCTCTTCAGGCTTGGACCATTTGTGTATCCTTGTGACTTTTCACAGTTCTTTTTTTTTTGTCCACAGGGTTTCAACAAGTACTACACTATGGAACTCTGTTAAAAGAAGAAACGTGTGTACAAATTAGCTAGGCCAATGTGTGTTATCACATTCTGCTTGATGGTCCCAAGATGAGCAATTGGGGAGGGTTGAGAAATTACCTGGTGTCCTACCTTGTAAAAAAAAGAAATTCTACGGAAAAAGGCTTTCAAGTGTATTAGACATTGTACCCAAATGGTAGGTCCACAGAATTGCCAAGAGTTGGATACGACTGAAGGGATATATACAGGTGCATCTCATAAAATTAGAATATCATCAAAAAGTTAATTTATTTCAGTAATTCAATTAAAAAAGTGAAGCTCATATATTTTATGCAGATGCGTTACACACAGAGTGATATATTTCAAGCATTTCTTTATTTTAATTTTGATGATTATGGCTTACAGCTAGTGAAAACCCAAAATTCAGTATCTCAAAAAATGTAAATATTACATAAGACCAATAATAAAAAAAAGGATTTCCAATCCAGAAATGTTGGCTTACTGAAAAGCATGTCCATGTACAGTATAGTATGCACTTAATACTTGGTTGGGGCTCCTTTTGCATACAGAAAACATGTGCTTTTGCATGAATTACTGCATCAATACGGCGTGGCATAGAGGCAATCAGCCTATGACACTGTTGAGGTGTTATGGAAGCCCAGGTTGCTTTGATAGCAGCCTTCAGCTTGTCTGTATTTTTGGATCTTCATCTTCCTCTTGACAATACCCCACAGATTCTCTATGGGGTTTAGGTCAGGTGAGTTTGCTAGCCAATCAAGCACAGTGATACCATGATCATTAAACCAGGTATTGGCCTTATCCGCTTCACAGCAGATCCATAGACCGCTTCTGGAATTTGAACGTTTATGTCTCCTATCAGAGACTCCTTGCCACACTATGTCAAGGATATATAGATTTATACTAGCTTCTACTCACAATACACCACCTGTTTATACCAAATTTTGGTCTAGGGAGCTGGGATTTGAGGTTACCGAAGAGCAATGGCAAAAGGCATTCCTTTTTACCCACAAATCTTGCTACACGCAAGAGAAAAATTATAAATTAATATCTAGGTGGTACAGAGATCCGGTCACAATCAACTGGATCTTTCCGTCAACTACGGACGTATGCTGGTGTTGTCACAAGGAGAGGAACGTATCTCCACATATGGTGGGAATGTGATGTTATCCGTCCCTTCTGGGCACAAATCTTTCAAATCTTTCTCGTATCTTCACAGCATAGACAATTGCCTTCAGATGACCCCAAAGATAAAAGTCTAAGGGGGTCAGATCGGGGAGACCTTGGGGGCCATTCAACTGGCCCACGACGACCAATCCACTTTCCAGGAAACTGTTCATCTAGGAGTGCTCGGACCTGACACCCATAAAGTGGTGGTGCACCATCTTGCTGGAACTATGATGTCGGTGATAGGGAATTGTTGGCCATCAAGTCGGCTTTGGAGGAATGGCGGTACCTCCTGGAAGGAGCAGCTCACCCGGTATTGGTTTTTACTGACCATAAAAACCATTAAAAAAAAATATGCTGTGAATATACGAGATGTGCAGCACCTGAAACTACGGATACTGGAAGCCTGTGCTAGCATTTCTCCTGCGGTGTTGCTATCAGTATGTGAAGAGTGGGAGAAGAGGGTTGCATTGACAATCCAACACAATGGGCAGCACATTGAACACATTTTATAAGTGGTCAGAAACTTGTAAATACCTCATCAAAGAATAAAGTTACGTTAAAACCAAGCACACCATTGTTTTTCTTGTGAAATTCCCAATACGTTTGATGTGTCACATGACCCTCTTCCTATTGAAAAAACAAAAGTTGGATTCAAAATGGCCGACATCAAAATGGCCGCCATGGTCACCACCCATCTTGAAAAGTTTCCCCCCTCACATATACTAATGTGCCACAAACAGGAAGTTAATATCACCAACCATTCCCATTTTATTAAGGTGTATCCATATAAATGGCCCACCCTGTATACAGAGGCTTATGATAAACCTCTTACCCCCTTGCCCACTATAGCACTATTTTCTATCCTCCCGGGTACAATTAAATCTCAAAAATCAAGCCTTCTAAAATTTTTCCTCTCCGGGGCAAGGCAGCTAATATCTAGATACTGGAAAAATACCACCAGCCCAACATTATTCTCTTGGGTGAACAAAATTAATAATACCATGCTTATGGAAGAGATGCAGGCTAGAGAAATAGACAAATGGGAGAAATTTACCACAGCATGGTATGTGTGGATGCATTATTCTTCCTCAGAGAAACTGAAGAACAGAATGGGTTCATAGCCCTACGTTTTTCCTTTGTGAACTTTCTGCAGACTTTTTGCTTTGGGTGAACTCAATACCACCTCCTCTTTGCTTCTTACTCTTGACTCTTATGCTTTCCCTCTCATTTCTCCTTTTTCTTCCTTTCTCTCCTTTCTTCCTTTTCTTTATTCTATGTTGTCGCTCGATTAAGAAGATGATAAAGGCGATTCAGTGCATGTCCACCAACCACCTCAACCTGTGAATCACAATCTGGACTGTTACATAGGCTAAATTCCTCATTTCATTATGTGTTATTTCGGTACCTTGTATGGCAATCATCTCTTTATGCAACTCAATTTTTATGTATTTGTACTTATTTACTTGAACAACAACTTGTCATTACCTTACTTTGTCTATAATAAAAACATATTCAACCATAAACCAGGTATTGGTACTTTTGACAGTGTGGGCAGGTGCCAAGTGCTGCTGGAAAAAGAAATCAGCACCTCCATAAAGCTGGTCAGCAGAGGGAAGCATGTAGTGCTCTACAATGGTAGAGGGCTGCGCTGACTTTGGACTTGATAAAACACAATGGACCAACACCGGCAGATGACATGGCTCCCAAAATCATCATGGATTGTGGCAAATTTTGCTTTCATTTGGAAATCAAGGTCCCAGAGTCTGGAGGAAGAGTAGAGAGGCACAGAATCCAAGTTTCATGAGGTCCAGTGTGAAGTTTCCACAGTCAGTGATGATTTGGGGAGCCATGTCATCTGCTGGTGTTGGACCACTATGTTTAATCAAGTCTAAAGTCAGCGCAGCCCTCTACAAGGACATTCCAGAGCACTTCATGCTTCCCTCTGCTGACCAGCTTTATGGAGATGCCAATTAAATTTTCCAGCAGGACTTGGCACCTGCCCACACTGCTAAAAGTACCAATACCTGGTTTAATGATCATGGTATCACTGTGCTTGATAGGCAAGCAAACTTGCCTGACCTAAACTCCATAGAGAATCTGGGGGGTATTGTCAAGAGGAAGATGAGAGACACCTGACCCAACAATACAGACAAGCTGAAGGCCGCTATCAAAGCAACCTGGGCTTCCATAACACCGCAGCAGTGCCACAGGCTGATTGCCTCCATGCAGCAATTCATGCAAAAGGAGCCCCAACCAAGTACTGAGTGAATACTATACTGTCCATGGACATACTTTTCAGTAAGCCAACATTTAGATTGGTCTTATGTAATATTCAAATTTTCGGAGATACTGAATTTTGGGTTTTCACTAGCTGAAATTGAATTACTGAGATAAATGAACTTTTTCATGATATTCTAATTGTATGAGTTGCACCTGTACATACAGACAGCTATAATATGCTCAGGAGAAGCTGTAGCCACTCTCTGGAGCAAAGATCCAAATCTCTGTCAGTTGGATATATAAAGATACCCCATAGGAAGTGTTTAAATAAGGCTCCTTTACACTTGCGCTTCTCTGTGGAAAGCGATCCGTGGTGGAACGCTTTTCACAGAGTGGCAAGGGGGTGGCATTCAGAAGGCTCGTAGTTATGGTGCTGCCCAATTTACTATTTTATGTTGCCTTTGGTGGGTGGAGGGAATGTTTTTACCATGGCACAAAGCATTACGCAGACCCCCTGGCCTGCCTATTTTTACCACCCCGTATGCGGAATTGTAAACTAACCCTAAAGGCTTATTGAATGACGAATGATGAATGAATGATGAAGCTATGTTGTGCGGAATTCATATTTAACATCAATCCCACCCCCCACACTGCTTCGTGTGAACATAAATACTCCAACCTTTTGTGAAAAGCAGAAACTGGCTTACATAAACTCCCTTTGTAAAAACTGTAAGCTGGTGACCTTGCTAATTTCCCATAATAGGACATGCAGAGTCCCTGCTGAACCAGCCGAGCCAGTCCTTACTATAGCACGGCATTCTTACCTCAAATCAGATGGAAGCTACACACAACAATCCTGGCCATGCAGCTAAATATAGAAGTCAAACATAGTAAAACTGGTCCTACTGACACCAAAGTAATGACGGTATTTGATAGCAGTACAGATACAGTCAGTTGTGAAGAGTGAGTACACATACTTTTCTAAATACAGCTCTCAGCCAAGGTGATAAAAACCTTCAAAGAAATTTCTCTTATTTCTTTTTTCAAACATTCGTCATTGAACCCTTCCGCTGCCAGCGCGTTTTTTTTTTTTTTTTTTCCGCACCTGTATGAAAATACACTTTAACCACTTCAATACCGGGCACTTTCCCCCCAGACCAATTTTCAGCGCTGTCGCATTTTGAATGACAATTGCGCGGCCATGCTACACTGTACCCAAACAAAATTTTTATCATTTTTGTCACACAAATAGAGCTTTCTTTTGGTGGTATTTGATCACCTCTGGAGTTTTTATTTTTTGCGCTACAAATAAAAAAAGACCAAACATTTTGAAAAAAAAAAAGGTTTTCTTTGTTTCTATTACAAAACTTTGTAAATAAGTAGGTTTTCTCCATCACTGATGGGCACCAATGAGGCTGCACTGACGGGCACTGATGAGGCAGTACTGATTGGCACTGAGGCGGCACTGATGAGGTGGCATTAATGGGCACTGATGATGAGGCACTTATGTGCAGCACTGATGGGCACTGATAAGCGGCACTGATGGGCACTCATAGGAGGCACTGATGGGCACCCATAGGCGGCACTGGGCACTGATAGGGGACACTGGTGGGCATTGATGGGTGGCACTGATGGGCACTGATGGATGGCACTATTAGGCAGCACTGATAAGGAGACACTAGTGGGCATTACAGATAGCCACTGAGTGCCATCCCTATTGCTAATTGTTTGCCATAGCTGGTGGTCAGGGTGGGCTTCCCTGGTGGTCCTGGGTAGGCACCCCTGGTGGTCCTGGGTAGGCAAGCCTGGTGATCCTAGGTGACATCCCTGGTGGTCCTGGGTGGGCATCCTTGGGGGGGGGGCTGCACTGATAAACAATCAGCGCAGACCCCCCTGTCAGGTGAGCCACCGATCGGCTCTCCTCTACTCTACTTGAGGAGAGGAAAAGCTGATATACCACTCTTCCTATTTACACTGTGATCAGCTGTGATTGGTTACAGCTGATCACATGGTACAGAGCCTCCGACAGAGACTCTTCACCACGATCTGAGACGCGATGTGTTAGAGTGACACACAACACCACCAATTGCCGCGGGTGGGCGCCGGCTTGTTATCCTGCTGGACGTCTTATGACACCTAGTCAGGATAACTGAACCACTTCCCAGCTGTCATTCTGCATACGGCGGGTGGCAAGTGGTTAAGGTGGAACTACACTGCATCTGAGCACCACACACCAAAAACACTATTTAATTTATTTTTAATATTCAAAGCAAACTTGTCCATCCATCCATGTCTCCATGCTTTATTTTTTTGAGAAACCACTTTGAAAAACACCCCCCCCCCCAGCATTTCTGGCTGTGGCCATCTTGAGTAAGGGCAGATTATTCATGGAGCATTTACTTCCTGGAATCCATCTGCTCCTAGCTCAGGCATGTAGACAGGGAGGGGAACACACACACTCACCACCTGAAGTGATAAGTTGACCTTTTGTAACATGTTACACATGTGCAGTGTTCTGTGAATGAATGGACTACAACTACTGACAGCCTTTGCGGCTGTCGGCTTGTAGTTTTCAATGAACTACCATGGTGCTTTTGAGTGCCATGATAGTTCATTGATTCATCCTGTCATTGTAAAACTGCTTGCCTGTACAATGTATGGGCAGACAGCTTACACTGACAGTCTACAGGAGACCTGCATGGCATCAGCAATCTTATGATTGCTGGTGCAATGCTTTCCAGGCTCCTATAAAAAATAGTAAATGCACATTTTTTTGCCTGCAAAAAAAATGTGCATTTATTATTTTTTTGTTAAAAGGTGAAATTATCCTTAAAGACTCCTGGGATGCATGACACCATTTACCTAGGCCTGGAAGCCAGGAAGTAACTGAAGAATGTAAAAAACATAACATTTTAAAACAAGTAAATATGATATACGAAATACTTTCTAATCTATTTACTAATTCTAGCAGCATAAAGGATTAAACACAGTCAATGTTGCTTGAGAGAGTGAAGTTCTGCTTTAAATCCTGAATACATTAAATGTTTTCTAAAAGCAGAGACCCTGCAGAATAAAATGGTTGTATTTGCAAACAATATATGTGCTATTGTTAATAAGATCTATATTTTCAGTAAAAAATACACAAATTAATTTTAGTTCACATAAACACAATATAATCTTCCATTTTTTGGAAAAATATAAAAGATGAAGTTGTGTCAAGTGAAAAGATACAAAATATGGACAGCCTCAAAATTGCGTGCCCACAAAGCTGCAAGGACTATCCTATCTAAAATTGTTTGTAGGTGATGCAGTGGCAGTTCACACCAGAATCTGTACATTATTGTGCGATTCAGCATAGTGCAATTTTCAGCCTATTCATTTGAATGGGCTGAAATCATACTAGATCGCAGAAAAAGTAGTGCATGCGACTGGATAGCATGGTACTCTGTTTGCGTTTGCAATCTGCGTTTAGGGTGTCGCTCGGAAGCTATTGACACCCGCAGCAGATCGCACACCCAGTGCGCTTGGAAAAAAGTGCCTGGAAATGCACACAGAACTCGTGTGGGCAGGCATTAGGCTCCATTCACACTAATGTGTTTTTCATGCTTTTTGCTTTTTTTTTTTAGAAATGCAGGCCATTTTTTAACATGGGTTCCAATGGAACATGTTCACATCAATGCATTTTTGTGCCTCTGCATTTTTGGAAAGGGTCAGGGACTTTTCTATATGCAAAACGCTGCTTTCTTGGTTCAATAGATTTCAATGGAGAAGCTTCAGAAAGGCATGTTTTTACAGTGATTTTGCTGCGATTTGCGGTTTGATTGGGCACAGCTGATCACATGGTAAAGGGCCACTGTTATTGGCCCTTTACCCCAATCACAGAACACACCGGGGATGTAGTTCTGGGAGGAGGTCCATGGACGACCGTCTTTTGGTTATAGCGCAGTCGGGAAGTGGCTAATATTGTGTAAAAGGTGGAGTTGACCTTTAAAAGAATGTACAGCTCATCAATTTGGAGTTGAAAGAGAAGTATGGCCAAAGCTCTTTCGGGTCTTGTGGGTCACAGTAGTGTACTTGGTTCTGTTTTCCTGTGACCCAGAATCACAGGGTAAGGTATGCTGTTACAGGGCTGTGACAGACTCCAGATATATTCTGACAATAATGTCGGGATCCACCAGATTCCTGAGCCAACCACTCCTGCTCCCTCTTCTGCCTGGTGCTCCAGTGAGTGCCGGAGAGTCAGAGCATCATTCTGTGCTTAGAGCAGACCTGAGAACTTTTGATCGTTTAGTTCTCGATTTTACAGCCAGTAGGGGACAGCTGCAGCAGGTAGGTAAAGTATGTATGCTTAATATTTTTCTATTATGCTCTTTTCCCTAAACAGTGAATGGTGGCTCTAGAATATTTGTGCTCACTTTGGCATGCACAGCAATACCTAATTTAGGATGGCACAATCGTCCTTTTTATATGCGTACACACCCAACATGTGCGTTTGCATTGGTATATGTGTGAACATAGGGACGGGGAGCTTTTAAAGCATTTTCATACGTGTTTTCTATTTATTTATTTTTTTTAACTTAACATTGTAAAGTTTGATTTATTTTTTTTTAAATTAGAAACTTAAAATAAAAGACCCCTATTGGTCCGTTCTTTCATAAATTCTTCTCCCTGCCGGTCGTGGTTTGTGTACACCGAGGAGAACGAAGGTCTATGGGATGAAACGCGCCTGAATACACTAAAAAAAAAAAGCCCATATACTATAATAAGCAGAAAAATGCACAAATGTGAATGGGGTCTTATTGTTTGAAGATGTAGTATTTGTGGGATTAATACAGGGCCCTGATAGAGATCTGATCATACTTTCAATTTTAGTAGAAAGAAATATTGGGCAAATAGTTGGAAGGGGTTGAGCTGTGGGTCACCGGTGTACAATTGAAGCAATTGTCTCACTATGTTATTGTGGAATATTGAGATAATATGTATGTAAAGGTTCAATGGAGTAAAAAAAATATATAAATCCATGGTTTAATTACTTGGATAAATACAGTATATGCTTACCCAAACAGAAAGGTAGAAGATGATAGAAAATTGTAAATGAAATATTTTGATACCCTTTTAGGCTACATTCAGATGGCCACATAGCAGCAGCCACCAGCAAGAATCAGTAGATTCCTGCAGGTGCTTGTAAATGCTACCTGCACACGCTGGTGTGGATGAAGGCTGGGCTCACACTGGTACAACAAACGCTCCGGCATTGGAAGCACAAGTCGCATGAGGTGTAAAAATCAATGTTTCCCTATGAGAGCCGTCTTAACTGGTCTGACACAAGTTGGACCGACTTTGAAAAAGGTTCCTGCAGTACTCTGGTCTGACTTTGATCCAACTTCAGCTCATTGAATATCACTAAAGTCGGATCATCGTCTTAACCGATCCAACTTTGGCATGCGATTTGTGCTCTGAGGATCTTGAAGGGAAACCCCATGCCAAATTTAAAAAAAACAGCATGGGGTTCCTCTCCAAGACCATACAGGCTTTTCGGTCTGGTATGGATTTTAAGGGGAACCCCCACGCCAAATAAAAAAAAAAAAACGTTGTGGGCCCCCCCCCCAAAGTCCATACCAGACCCTTATCCAAGCATGCAGCCCGGCAGGTTAGGAAAGGGGGTGGGGACGAGCGGACGCCCCCCCCGAACCATACCAGGCCACATGCCCTCAACATGGGGGTGTGGGTGCTTTGGGGCAGAGGGCCTCTTCCCGACAACCCTGGCTGGTGGTTTTCGGTGTCTGCTGGCGGGGGCTTATCGGAATCTGGAAGCCCCCTTTAACCACTTCAGCCCCGAAAGGATTTCCAGCTTTAGGACCGGAGCCGTTTTTGCGATTCGGCGCTGCGTCGCTTTAACTGACAATTGCGCGGTCGTGCGACGTTGTACCCAAACAAAATTTGCGTCCTTTTTTTCCCACAAATAGAGCTTTCTTTTGGTGGTATTTGATCACCGCTGCATCATTTCTGATCGCCGCTATAAACAAAAGAAGAGCGACAATTTTGCAAAAAAAAACAAATTTCTTACTTTTTCCTAAAATACAAATCCAAAAAAAATATAAAAAAACATTTTTTTCCACAGTTTTTGGCCGATTTATATTCTTCCTCATATTTGCGATAAAAAAAATCGCAATCGGCGTTTATTGATTGGTTTGCGCAAAAGTGGTCGCGTTTACGGATGATGAGAATTCATTTTTGGGGTTTTTATTTTTTTTTATTTTTTACTAGTAATGGCGGCAATCTGCGATTTTTTGCGGTACTGCGATATTTCAGCGGACATGTCGGAACATTTTGACACTTTTTTGGGACCATTGGCATTTATACAGCGATCAGTGCTATAAAAATGCACTGATTACTGTGTAAATGCCATTGGCAGTGAAGGGGTTAACCTGCAGGGGGTGCTCTAAGGGTTAACTATGTTCCCTTGGCGTGTTCTTACTGTATGGCTGCTTGCCTAGCTGGGGAAGGGAAGTGGTCACAGCCTTCACGTACAGGAAGGCTGTGATCACAGCCCTTCCCCCTCACACAGAGCGGAGGTCCGTGTTTACTTACACGGACCTCCGCTCCTTCGCTCCGGGGGGGGCCATCGCGGGTAGCCGGCGGCAATCGAAGCCGCCGCACCCGCTCCCTGGCCCTCCCCGAACACAGTGAACGCGCGGGTGCGCCTCCGGCGGTGCGCGCGCGCTCACTAAACTCATTCCCGCAGCCGCCGTCGTATGACGGCGTTTTGCGGGAACGAGCCACTTTGCCGCCGTCAGATGCCAATCGGCGGTCGGCAAGTGGTTAAGGGGGCCCCAGATCCCAGCCCCCCCACCCTATGGGAATGAGTATGTCTTCTCCCTCTGCCGGTTCTCCTCCTCTATCGGCTGATGTCGTCTCCCCTCTCCGGTTCTTCTCTTCTCTCCGCTGTCCTCTCCCTCTGCCGGGTCTCCTCTCTCATCTGTCTTCTCCCACTGTTCTTCCTCCAATCTTGTACACAACAAAAGAGCAAGACAGAGATGGGACTTTTAAGGTCGTCACTAAATTTCACAAACAGGAAGACATTAACAGTGGATTTAGATAAAATGAATGCTTATTACATAATTCAGTAAAAAAGTCCATAGCATATGGAAATATAGAGATATCTATACAGTGCTGTGCTCATAACAGGAATAAATAGGACCTTAGATCCCAGTCATCAGGTTGAGGTCCCTTCATAGAGTAGTGCACAAATAAGCCCAGGTTCGCTACACGTTTCGCCAACTGCTTCCTCATGCGATCCTTGCTTAAAAGAATTGGGACACTTTCCGAGAGGTGTGTTGATATGGGATTATCCTCAAGATATAGCCTTATGTGTCCTGTGTGGGCCACCCTAAGGATGGTAGGCCAAAAGGATCCCGGCAATCCCAGAACAGTTCCACAGAGGGAGGTCTATCTGGCCCCCATTTTCCTCCCTCTGTGGAACTGAAAAGTCCCATCTCTGTCTTGTTCTTTTGGTGTTTACTATATTTATAATTTGGGATGTGGCGTCACGACTAGTAAAAAATCCGCCTCCATCTTCTCTCTTCTTCCTCCAATCTTCTCTTGACACTCTAAGGCTAGGGCCGCCGTGTGCCATTACTTATATAGGCATGGGGCAGGGCCATCTGCTGACGTCATCCAGAGGCCCAGCAGAGGGAGAAGACATCAGCGGAGGATGGAGAAGATCTGTAGAGGGGAGAAGAAATCAGAAGAGACACCGGAGCTGCTTTAATAAATTACTTTGTCAAAAACATGTGTACTGATTTTATTTTGACACTTTTTTTTAGGTGAATGGGTTAGGAGTACAATGTATCCCATACTCATTCATATAGGGTATAAATCAATGATTCATACCCTATGAATCAATGATTCCCTATGAGAGCCGTCTTAACTGGTCAGACACAAGTTGGACCGACTTTGAAAAAGGTTCCTGCAGTACTTTGGTCCGACTTTGATCCTACTTCAGCTCATTGAATATCATTGAAGTCGGATCAAAGTCAGATCATCGTCTTAACCGATCCGACTTTGGCCTGCAATTTGTGCTCTGAGGATCTTGAAGGGAAACCCCATGCCAAATTAAAAAAAAAAAAACAGCATGGGGTTCCTCTCCAAGACCATACCAGGCCCTTTGGTATGGATTTTAAGGGGAACCCAGATGCCATATTCAAAAAAAAAAGTGTGTGCCCCCCCCCCCAGAATCCATACCAGACCCTTATACAAGCACGCAGCCCGGCAGGTTGGGAAATGGGATGGGGACGGGTGAGCGCCCCCCCTTCCCTCCTGAACCATACCATTCCACATGCCCTCAACATGTGGGTGTGGGTACTTTGGGGCAGGAGGTCTCTTCCCGACAACCCTGGCTGGTGGTTGTCGGGGTCTGCGGGCTGGGGGGCTTATGGGAATCTGTAAGCCCCCTTTAACATGGGGGCCCCCAGATACCTGCCCCCCCACCCTATGTGAATGAGTGCACCCCTACCCATTCACCTAAAAAAATTGTCAAAAATAAAAACAGTACATAGGTAATTTGTTAAAGCAGCTCCGGGGTCTCTTTCGATTTCTTCTCCCCTCTCTGGCTCTTCTCCCTCCTCCGCTGATGTCTTCTCCCTCTGCCGGCTCTCCTCCTCTGTCGGCTGATGTCTTCTCCCCTCTCCAGTCCTTCTCTTCTCTCCGCTGTCTGCTCCCTCTGTTGGGTATCCTCTCTCAGCTTTCTTCTCTCACTGTTCTTCCTCCGATCTTCTCTTGACACTCTAATAAATCGGAAGAGATGCCGGAGCTGCTTTAATAATTGGATTCTTTGTCAAAAACCTGTGTACTGTTTTTTTTTTGACACTTTTATTTAGGTGAATGGGTTAGGGGTACAATGTACCCCATACTCATTCACATAGGGTGGGGGGACTGGGAACTGGGGGCCCCCTTGTTAAAGGGGGCTTCCAGATTCCAATAAGCCCCTCGCTCGCAGACCCCGACAACCACCGGCCAGGGTTGTCGGGAAGAGGCCCTTGTCCTCATCAACAAGTGGACAAGGTGCTTTGGGGTGGGGGGCGTATGGCCTCCCGCCCCAAAGCACCCACACTCCCATGTTGAGGGCATATGGCCTGGTATGGTTCGGGGGGGCACTCGCTCATCCCAACCCCCTTTCCTAACCTGCCGGGCTGCATGCTCGGATAAGGGCCTGGTATGGTCTTGGAGGGGGAACCCCATGCCGTTTTTTCTTTGGCGTGGAGTTTCCCCTAAAGATTCATACCAGACTGGTATTGTTGGGATCGAAGTCGGACCCCGTTCATTGAAGTTGATGTAAGTCGGACTTCAAAGTCGCAGGGCAAAGTTGGATCCACAGTCGTACAACTGTGGTGTCGTACCAGTGTGAACCCAGCCTTACTAAAATAGGAGAGGGCAAAATCTGGTGCAGCTGTCCATAGTAGCCAATCAGATTCTAACTTCAGCTTGTTCATTTAAGCTTTGACAAAAAAACCTGGACACTGATTGGCTACATGCACAGCTGTACCAGATATTGCACTCTCCAGTTTTAGTAAATAAACCCCAGTGTGAATGAGCAGCTGTCAGGGGTGGCTGTCAGATTTACTATATACTCTGTAAAAATCTATAGCCAGCGCCACTGCTTTTGCATGTAAGTAGTCATCAGAACAGTTACATGTGTATAGAGAGCCTCCGATAGCCCCTAGAGGCAGCTAGTGGGGTGGCACTTCTGTAGAATTTTCCATGTGGCCAAAGCACTGAGGCCACTTTCACACTGAGGTGGTTTTCAGGTGTTTTAGCTAGAAATAGCCTCTAAATCACGCCTGAAAACTGCCCCAAACTCCTGCCCATTCTTCTCAGAGTGACTTTTCACACTGGGCTGTGCGCTTGAGGGACGTTCACAGAAGCCCTGCAAGCAGCATCTTTGGGGCGGTGCGGGAGCGGTGTATATACCACTCCTACACCACCCTGCTCATTGAAATGAATGGGTACCGCTGATGAAGCGCCAGCACAGCGCTTCCGCAGTGGCGCTAACCGAAGCCTTTAACCCCTTTTTATTAACCCCCTCGGGTGGGGGTTAAGAGTGGCGCGCTCCCGACTCAAAAGCGGCGCTCCAGCGCCGGTAAAACTCTGCAGATATTTGGCCATCTAAATGTAGCCTTATTGGGAGATTTCCCATCTCCTACTGTTCTGGAGACAACCCAAAATCCTAAGAATCTGGCCATGTGACCTCTGTTGAAGGCAAGGATCAAAAGAAAGAATAAAAAGAAGGCACCTTTAAGTGCAGCAATCACTAAAATGTTTATTGCCAAAGGATTAAAAACACTTACAAGAAGTCAAGGATAAGAAGGCTCACCATGAAAAAATGTAGTCCAGCGGTATTAGACGTCACTACCGGGCCTGTGCGTTCCACACTGGTTCCGGTGCCCTCCCGCTGACGTCACATGTGTGTCCAGCATTCCACGCTGGTTCTGAACATTGCGGTTGCTTCCTGGCTCCCCTGGGCTCTCTCCCTGCGGTTCCCCTCTGCTGGACGGTTGGGATATCATACACAATGCTGCAGATGGGACACCTTCCAGGACCACCCGCTGGACTCTATTTTTTCATGATGAGCCTTTTTATCATTGACTTCTGGTAAGTAATTTTAGGGCTGGTTCACACCATAAAAACGCACTCCAGATCCGTTCTGGATACGTTTCTGCATGCTCGTTTTTTGCGCGCTCCAGTGTGATTTTGATGCATTTCTGGATGCATTCCAGGTGCTGTTTTTCTTCTTTTTCCTGTTTTTTTTCCACTATACTAGGGTCCAGTGCATTTTTGATGCATTTTTGATACGTTCCAGTGCGTTTCAGTGTGTTTTTGATGCGTTTTACTGAGTTCCAGTACAGTCCAGTGCAGGAAAAATGCAACATGTTCTAATTTTTTTTCTGGAACTGGAAAGCCCTGTAACTGACTGCACTGGTATGAACTATACCATTGGAAACCATATAACCTACTTTCTAGGCATGTGCGATTTGTTTTTTAACAAATTTTTTGAAATTCTGCAATTTGGATGAATCCGAATTTCCAAATTTCTGAATTGTCGTTTTTTTTTCTAATTCGAAAATTCTTTAATCCGAAAACTGGCAAATCAAAAAATCTGAATATCGCAAGTTCAGAAATTCGGTAATCGGAAAAGCCGAAAATCCAAAATTTGAAAATTCGGAAATTCGAAAATAAGAAAGAACATTTGAAATAATAAATAACTAATAAATAACTATTCAATTATAGTTATTGGAATTTCCTTGAAAATATGGCTGTTAGTGATAAATTTCGTATTTAAGTTCAGTAACAGCCAAATTTTCAAGGACATTCCAATAACTATAATGAAAGACGAAAATTTGGAATTCATCCGAATTGCAGAATTTTTAAAATTTCGGTAAAAACTAAATTCGGAATGAAACTAATTGCACAAGCCTAATGAGGCTTAAATAACTATTACATTATAGTTATTGGACTGTCCTTGAAAATTTGGCTGTTACTGAACTTAAATACGAAATTTATCACTAACAGCCATATTTTCAAGGAAATTCCAATAACTATAATTGAATAGTTATTTATTAGTTAGTTATTATTTCAAATGTTCTTTCTTATTTTTGAATTTCCTAATTCCAAATGTCCAAATTTATGTTTGTTTGAACGTTCAGATTTTTTACTTCCAAACTTCTGAATATTGAATTTCGTCATTTTCGAATTCGCAAATTTGAGAATTTCAAATCCCGAAATTTCGAATGTCCGAATTCCAAGTTTTTAGAATTCCTGAACTTCCAGAAAAAAAAAAAAAACAAATGGAACGAAAACAAACACATTTTTTGGCCATGCACAAGCACTTTGCATGTGTTTTTGATGCAGAAAATAAACGCACTGGACTGCATGTGGTGTGAACTGACCCTTAATCCTTTGGCAATAAATATTTTAGTGATTGCTGCACTTAGAGGTGCCTTCTTTTTATTCTTTCTTTCCCAGAGCTATTGCTTCCCTCTTGGAGTGCTGCCCTAGTGCCCTACACTAATGTTTATCAGCCTCATTTCCATCCACCTCTGATGGGAGATCCCCTCTGGTCAGATGCTGTTAACCAGAAGCGCCCCTCATTAGGCTTGTGCAATTAGTTTCATTCCGAATTTAGTATTTACCGAAATTTGCGAAATTCTGCAATTCGGATGAATTCCAAATTTTCGTTTTTCTGATTCGAAAATTTGGCAATCCTAAAATGCGAATTCGGCAATTGCGGTAATTTGGAAATCTGAAAATGCAAATTCGGCAATTGCGGTAGTTCAGAAATTCGCCAATCTGAAAACACAAATTTGGCAATTGCGGTAATTTGGAAATTCGGCAACAGGAACAGCCGAAAATCCGAAATTCGGAAATCTGAAAATTCAAAAATAAGAAAGAACATTTGAAATAATAGCTAATAAATAATTATTAAATTATAAGTATCGGAATTTCCTTGAAAATATGGCTGTTAGTGATAAATTTCATATTTAAGTTCACTAACAGCCACATTTTCAAGGAAATTCCAATACCTATATTTAATAGTTATTTATTATTATTATTTCAAATGTTCTTTTTTATCTCTGAATTTCGGAAATTTGGAAATAAGAAAGAACATTTGAAATAACTAACTAATAAATTATTAGTTATTATTTGAAATGTTCTTTCTTATTTCTGAAATTTGGAAAATCGGAAATAAAAAAGAACATTTGAAATAATAATGAATGACAATTAAATTATAGGTATTCCTATTCCTTTCAAATTTGGCTGTTAGTGAACTTAAATATGAAATTTATCACTAATAGCCATATTTTCAAGGCAATTCTAATACCTATAATTTAATAATTATTTATTAGTTACTTATTATTTCAAATGTTCTTTGTTATTTTCAGATTTCCGAATTTCTGGATTTTGGCTGTTCCGATTGCCGAATTTCCAAATTACCGCAATCGCCGAATGACTGCAAATTTGGGAATTCTGAATTTTTTGAAAAAATAAAAAAATGAACGGAAGAAAACAAAAACAAACTAATTTTTCAGCCATGCACAAATCTACCCTTCATCTCTTCGTCCTGAAGGCAAGAATCAGAGTTTTGATTGGCCAAACCCCCACCCCCTTCCTCCTTCATCAGAGATCACATGACCACACACCTAGGCTTTCAATCCATGTCTAGCAGAAAAGGAACCCGGCTGCAGCATTTCAGCCCTTCAATTATTTATCCACCCCAGATAAACTGTTAACATAAAATGAAGGATACAAATTGTGTAAATGTCTACCTTAAAATCAACTGCCGATCCCAAACGAAATATATTGGGTTGTGAATCGCACCTTGAGCCCAGGTTCACACTGAGTGTGGGAATGAAATGGTGAGGATTCAGCTGAACTCGCGTCATTTCATTCCCGCATGTCAGTCCCAATTTCAGCGGTGATTTCACAGGCATCTGTGCAGAAATCGCACCTGTAAAATCGCAAAAAGTAGTACAAGAACTACTTTTTGAAATCGGTGCAGCGCCGCAAGAGCGGTGTCGCACCGATTAGGACGGTGCCATTGGCGGCTATTGCCGCCGATTTGGCATGCGATTTGACAGGTCAAATCGTATGCCAAATCGTGTCAGTGTGAACCAGGGCAATAGCTCACAGACTAACCATGCACAGTCCTATGGGTGACCCCACACTAAACAGGGCTATGCCCCCTGCCGAGAGCAATGGGGGGGGGGGTATAATCCCTACCGCGGCTGCAGCGTGTGTACACCACTGGCTGCTGTCTCTATAGCTAAAGGTGAAGAGTTTGGGGGGTCAGAGGTGCCCCCCAACCTCATGAATAAGCCTGAAAACACATGCATAATTCAGCTGAGAGTAAATATTGAGAGTATTCATTAGTAAAGTGTCAGAAAGGTATTTTCTCAGCTCATGGGTTATATTTAGAGATCTAAACAGATTGGAAACTATAGAAACATTTGTGTTTAGAGCTGTAGGTAAGATCTGCCTGACCTCACAAACAGCCTTTGTTTACTGACAAGTTTACTTAAAGTATAGCAGCCTGCAGCTCCAGGTATGCAATTTCCCTTCAATCCCGTCTCTCAGCTCATCGGGGTATTTGTGACTTATTCTCCTTCCCCATGACAACCATGACACTTGGCAATAGGTGCTTAGGAACCCAGCGCTGTGACACGGAGAGAGCCCTCAGTCCTATTTAAAGCTAGCCACATACTCTAGATTTTGCAGGCTGAACAAAAGGAAATCCACAGATTCCTTCATCCATGGCAAACAGCGTGGATGGAGGAAATCATTGCTGCAGGTTACTGTATTCAGGCTGCTGGAACTTCCATGGCTTCCAGAACATCCCAACAGTCAACAGGTCAGCTGAGAATTTTGCGCCCAGCTCAGTCAAGGATAGCTTAAAGGCTAAGTCCACCTTTTGCACCATGTTATACCCGTATTTAGAGTGCAACAATGGGTCCTCCATTCTTCTCGCTCACAGGTGCTTTTGAAATTTACAAATCCAAAGAGACCGCACTCAGAAATCTAAATGCATGTGTATTAAGGGGTATACATAAAAAAGTCCTTATGCGATTTCATAAAAATTGTTCAAAGTAAGCAGCATTAAGCATAAATGAAGGCTGTATTGAATGTCCAATGAACATGATAATTGTCAGTAAATGCTGAATACACCCAGTGCTCTACTCATATAGAAAGGTGCTTACCAGAGGCAAGCTTAGGATGCGATTGCGACTTAAAACCCAGTCAGGGTCCCACAAGGGGCGGCAGCCTCCAGGTACTGGTCACAATTTGTCCAGAGGAGGGACAAGGGTCATACGCAATCCTCTATGTTCAGTGATCTCACGATAGGTGTACATATGGATAAAAGAATTACTAGTTACACTTACCGGTAGCGGTGTTTCTGGGAATTCTTCCAGGATGGCACAGCTAAGTAGGCCTGCCGTCCTGGAAGAATGACTGGAGAAAATGACCAGTTCCAGTTACCAGTAAGGGTGCTTCTGGGAATTCTTCCAGGATGACAGGCCTACTTAGCTGTGCCCTCCTGGAAGAATGACTGGAGAAAATGACCAGTTCCAGTGACACTTACCAGTAAGGGTGCTTCTGGGAATTCTTCCAGGACGACAGACCTACTTAGCTGTGCCGTCCTGGAAGAATGACTGGAGAATGGCTTACAATAGTGTAATACTGTATGATACTTTAATATCTAAAAGAGTATTGCACTTACATCAAGGCAGTTACAATCAGGCATGTAAAATCATCAGCCAGCCGGCTTTAAAAGTCCATTCAATGCAGACACATAGAAAACAAGCGGGGACATCAGCACGTTATGCCCCAAGGCGACGTCTGTTACGACGAAACGCTGTGTCGGGTAGGGCGTGCTGACGTCACCGCTTGTTTTCTATGTGTCTGCATTGAATGGACTTTTAAAGCCGGCTGGCTGATGATTTTACATGCCTGATTGTAACTGCCTTGATGTAAGTGCAATACTCTTTTAGATATTAAAGTATCATACAGTATTACACTATTGTGAGACTTTTTTATCCATATGTACACCTATGGGGAGATCACTGAACATAGAGGATTGCGTATGACCCTTGTCCCTCCTCTGGATGAACTGTGACCAGCGCCTGGAGGCTGCCGCCCATTGTGGGACCCTGACTGAGTTT
>BLSH010232194.1:284081-302561 GCA_018402905.1 Glandirana rugosa
TATCTAAAAGAGTATTGCACTTACATCAAGGCAGTTACAATCAGGCATGTAAAATCATCAGCCAGCCGGCTTTAAAAGTCCATTCAATGCAGACACATAGAAAACAAGCGGGGACATCAGCACGTTATGCCCCAAGGCGACGTCTGTTACGACGAAACGCTGTGTCGGGTAGGGCGTGCTGACGTCACCGCTTGTTTTCTATGTGTCTGCATTGAATGGACTTTTAAAGCCGGCTGGCTGATGATTTTACATGCCTGATTGTAACTGCCTTGATGTAAGTGCAATACTCTTTTAGATATTAAAGTATCATACAGTATTACACTATTGTGAGACTTTTTTATCCATATGTACACCTATGGGGAGATCACTGAACATAGAGGATTGCGTATGACCCTTGTCCCTCCTCTGGATGAACTGTGACCAGCGCCTGGAGGCTGCCGCCCATTGTGGGACCCTGACTGAGTTTTAAGTCGCAAGCGCATCCTAAGCTTGCCTCTGGTAAGCGACCATTCTATCTGGTGAAGGCACCGTTCTATATGATGATCAGATAAAAGAGGGGTAGGCGCCGCGCAAAGGAGAGTTAGATGACAGGTATAATACTGTATTAATAATAGCCACTGCCACTATTTTTAGCAGCGCCTAATCACACACTGTTCTATATGAGTAAAGCACTGGGTGTATTCAACATTTACTGACAATTATCATGTTCATTGGACATTCAATACAGCCTTTATTTATGCTTAATGCTGCTTACTTTGAACAATTTTTATGAAATCGCATAAGGACTTTTTTATGCATACCCCTTTATACACATGCATTTAGATTTCTGAGCGCGGTCTCTTTGGATTTGTTGATTATGTACGCTATGTGTATTGCGTATTTTTTACTGCTGCTTGTTTAGGATATGCATTACATTTGCTTTTGAAATTCCCCCCGTCACTCAGTTACACAGATCAGAGAACTGTGAATGAATGAACTAAAAGCCCCATATGCCACCGCTGCAGACAGACTTGTAGTTCTCACTGGAACAGAAGCGCAGTAATAAATGCACTCATAGTCCATTGACACTTCCTCCAGCTCAGTAACTGAAAGTCTGTGGGGGAGATTTACTAAAACTGGAGAGTACAAAATCTGGTGCAGCTTCCAGATTGTATTGCCAAAGCTTAACTGGACAAGCTAAAGTTAAGCCTGGTACACAGGTGGGCTGAATGAAAATAAAAACTGAGGAGTTTGCGAAGAGCTCTCTGTACTGACTATCCCTGTCAAAACACAACCACCGGTGGCTGCTAGGGCTGATCAGATGTTTTCCAGCATGCCTGTTCGGCCAGATTCTGTTGGACAGGCTGGCGTACACATGGGCCGAACATCAGCCGCTTTCTGCTAAACCAGCTCATACTGGCCAATATTTGGCCCGTTTGTACCAGGCTTTAGAAGCTGAATGGCTACCATACAAAGCTGCACCAGATTCTGACTGCTCAATTTTTAGGCTAGGATCACATTTATGTGGTTGATGTGGTTTTTCGTCGCTTTTTTGAACTTGCGTTTTTTGTATGTGATTTGCATGTTTTTCAGAATAGCTGGTTGTTCAGGGGCGGGTGGCCGCCACGTCCTTAACAACCGATAACTCAAAAGAAGAATGCCGGCATTAAAAACTTTTTTAAAAAACTGTGCCCCCCAAATCCATACCATACCCTTATCTGAGCATGCAGCCCGGCTGGCCAGGAAATGGCGGCAGCCCTCCTGAACCAAACCAGGCCACATGCCCTCAACGTGTGTGTGTGTGTGTGTGTGTGGGGGGGGGGGGTGGGGGGTGCTTTGGGGTAGGGGGGGCTCCCCTCTCTATTGTACCCCTACTCATTCACCAAAAAAGTGTAAAACAATAATAAAAACACTGACAATGTTTGACAATTCCTTTATTAAAAAACAAACAACAAAAACAATGTTCCTCAAAGTATCAACCGGCAATTCACAGTTTGTTAAAGAGAAAAAAAAAAAACGCAAAATGCATGAAAAACACATAAAAAATGCAGCAGTTGCATTTTTGGTGCAGGTCTATTAAAGTCTATTACACGCAAAACTCAATCTGCTGCGGGAAAAAAGTCCCTGACCCTTTCCAAAAACGCAGAGCCTGAAAAACACATAGATGTGAATGTGTCCAATAGCAAACCATGTTAAATGGACTGTAGTGCGTTTCTGTAAAACACACTACAAAACGTATAGGCGTGAGCCTAGCCTTAGTAAATCTCCACCACTGCCTCAGTACAGACAGGGAGCTGGAGAGAGTCTGCAGGAGCCTGTGCATTGAACCCATAATCCACTTATCACCGTAGCAATGATTTGCAAAAAAATGGCCAATTTCATTAGTCCAAGCACATTATTAAATATAATAGTGTAGCTTTTATTTCAAGGAGCATCATTTAGCCCTGGGCAACCTTACACGTGTGTAGCACTGTGTATGTCCTATGGTTTCTCTACAGTTACACACATTTTATATGCAACAGGGAAACAACAGACAAAGTCTGCCTGTGAATTCACAAATTACTTAAATGTAGCAAATACATTTTTTTTTAAATATTTGTTCCCACCACTAAATGGCCCACCACTGATGATCTCTTTATTGCAGAGCTACTGTGGCTGAAGAATCTTCTGTATCGGACACTTCCAGGAGCATCAGATTCCTGGACCACCTCTACGCTCTGTGGTCTCTTCCACTAGCAGCTATGTCACTAGAAGGACACAATAGAGACGTACGGGCTGGTGGAAGGAACCATAACGTACACCAGGGGACATTTGTTACAACTGAAGTGTGCTGAATCTATCTTAAACCTTCATAAGTTTAATACCTTGGCATCAGAGCTCGCTCCATAATATCCAGCAGCATCTACTGTAAGTTAAACACCAGCCAGACCCAGGATTCAGCAACCAAGAACATTTGTGAACCTTTTTGATTTTTAACTATTTCTGGATTGAATGTAACTTAAAAGGCGATCTGTTTTTCCTAAAATTAGATAATGAGAACCAGTCTCTGGTTGTAAACCCTTACATATAATCAGTGACCTGACTGCCTCATTGCTACACAGATTAAACAAATTCTCCTATAAAAGTTGTACCTGCAGTCTTCTCGTCTCTGCAGTGGTTTAATATACAGAATTTATAAAGCTTGTCTGAGATATCAGATAAAAGGGGGCGGAGAGCTGAAATTACACTCTGCAGAGCTCAGTGAGGACAGCTTTGACAGCTGATTGGAGGGAAAGGACCAAAGGACCCCCTCCATACAGCACAAAGGAATAGATCTGAGGCTGCCAATCAGCTGGTGATCCCTCTCCTGTCACCATTTTTCTCCTGGTGTCAGGAAAACTTGTCAGAAGTGACTCATGCAAATAGCAGAGAAATGAGGCAGCAGGCAGAAATGACAGTGCACTTAATTGAGACAAGTAGAGGGATATGTTTTGTTCATATTTCAGGTTTACAACCACTTTAACCCCTTCATGCCTAAGCCTAAGTTAAAATACATATGTTTGCTAGAAAATTACTTAGAACCCCCAAACATTATATATATATATATATATATATTTTAGCAGAGAACCTAGAGAAAAAAATGGTGGTCGTTGCAATATTTTATGTCACACTGTATTTGCTCTGTGGTCTTTGAAACGCAACTTTTTTTTGGAAAAAATACACTTGGTGAATTGAAATTAAACAAAACGCTAAAGTTATAGAAAGGAAAGGAGTTGGGACTTTGAATGAGGTGCGCAACTAACAATTGGTAAGATGAAACATAAGATCAAAATTCTTTTTATATACTTTTTAGAGATATCTCTGTTTGTACCTGCTCCTGAAGAAGTGGCGTGTATTCCATGAAACACGTCAAACTATTTAAGATGCAATTATTTTGTTCAGTCATATCCTTGTTGATTTTCACATGAATTCTGTTCATGGTTTACTATTTTTTATTCGTTATTAAGACCTTATATGCAACCAGTTCTATAATCTCATGTTAAAGGAGTTGTAAAGGTAAATATAAAAAAATAACAAACATGTCTATATTTACCTCCTTTTTTCAGGTCCCCCACTGGCACTCCTGGCCCCTCCTCTCTGGCCAGTGCCCCCTGGAAAGCTGCTTCCCAGGGGGGCACTCATGGGTACTCACACCCAAGTCCCTCTGCTGCGTCCATTGACACAGACAGTGCGACTCGGCCCCGCTCCCGCCTCCTTGTCACTGGCTGTGAGTGACATCACTGGGAGCCAATGGCTTCCGGTGCCCCAGCAAAGCCAGTGAGACCCGGAAGTGAAGGGAGAGAAGATCTGCAGACCTGCACGGCCCTGGATAGAATGAGGTCTCAGGTAATGTGACAACACTGAAGAAATGACACTTTGCTACAATGTAAAGTAGTGAGTGTACAGCTGGTATAACAGTGTAAATTTTCTGCCCCCTCAAAATATCTCAACACACAGCCAATAATGTCTAAACTGCTGGCAACAAACTTGAGTACACCCCTAAGTGAAAATGTCCAAATTGGGCCCAATTACCCATTTTCCCTCCCCGGTGTCATGTGACTCGTTAGTGCTACAAGGTCTCAGGCGTGAATGGGGAGCAGGTGTGTTAAATTTGGTGTTATTGCTCTCATTCTCTCATATTGGTCACTGGAATTTCAACATGGCACCTCATGGCAAAGAACTCTCTGAGGATCTAAAAAAAAAGTGTTGCTCTACATAAAGATGGCCTAGGTTATAAAAAAAATTGACAAGACCCTGAAACTGAGCTGCAGCGCGGTGGCCAAGACCATACAGCCGTTTAACAGGACAGGTTCCACTCAGAACAGGCCTCGCCATGGTCAACCAAAGAAGTTGAGTGCACGTGATCAGTGTCATATCCAGAGGTTGTCTTTGGGAAATAGACGTATGAGTGCTGCCAGCATTGGTGCATCAAATTGGTCTGCATGGCTGTAGTCCTAGAAGAAAGCCTCTTCTAAAGATGATGCACAAGAAAGCCCACAAACAGTTTGCTGAAGACAAGCAGACTAAGGACATGGATTATTGGAACCATGCCCTGTGGTCTGATGAGACCAAGATAAACTTATTTGGTTCAGATGGTGTCAAGCGTGTGTGGCGGCAATCAGGTGAGAAGTACAAAGACAAGTCTGTCTTGTCTACAGTCAAGCATGGTGGTGGGAGTGTCATGGTTTGGGGCTGCATGAGTGCTGCCGGCACTGGGGAGCTACAGTTCATTGAGGGAACCATGAATGCCAACATGTACTGTGACATACTGAAGCAGAGCATGATCCCCTCCCTTCAGAGACTGGGCCGCAGGGCAGTATTCCAACATAACAACCCCAAACACACCTCCAAGATGACTGCTGCTTTGCTAAAAAAAAGGTGGTAAAGGTGATGGACTGGCCAAGCATGGCTCCAGACCTAAACCCTATTGAGCATCTGTGGGGCATCCTCAAATGGAAGGCAGAGGAGCGCAAGGTCTCTAACAGCCACCAGCTCCGTGATGTCGTCATGGAGGAGTGGAAGAGGACTCCAGTGGCAACCTGTGAAGCTCTGGTGAACTCCATGGCCAAGAGGGTTAAGGCAGTGTTGGAAAATAATGGTGGCCACAGAAAATATTGACACTTTGGGCCCAATTTGGACATTTTCACTTGGGGTGTACTCACTTTTGTTTCCATTGGTTTAGACATTAATGGCTGTGTGTTGAGTTATTTTGAGGGGACAGCAAATTTACAATGTTATACAAGCTGTACACTCACTACTTTACATTGTAGCAAAGTGGCATTTCTTCGTCACATGAAAATATGTAATAACATTTTACAAAAATGTGAGGGGTGTACTCACTTTTGGGAGATACTTTCAATCCTATCCTTGCAACCACAATCATGATGTATTCAAATGTTCCTCAATCTGCCACTGAGGCCATTGAATAAATACTTGTTTTAAACATCATTTTTTCTGCTGCCTATGCATTATTACTTTTGATCACGTTTCATCTTACCAATTGTTAGTTGCACACCTCAATCAAAGTCCTAACTCCTTTCCTTTCTATATATATATAGCCAGGGATGGAGGCACATGTTGTCATGTACCTCATCTAAAGTCCCCCCCCCCAAAAAAACGCTTTCCTCTTAAAACAGTAAATGTAGCCCAATTTTTTTGTATAATTGGGAAAGATAATGTTATGCCGAGTAAATAGATACATCACGTCAGGCTTTAACCACTTGCCGACCGCTGGACGTCTAAAGACGTCCTTGTTTTTAAGTGGTGATATCTGAATGATGACGGCACCTACAGGCATCATTCAGATATCATTTTTATCCACCGGCGATTCTCTGCACCATTAGAACGATCATAGTGGCAGTTCAGCCGCTTGATCGTTCTTATTGGCAATGGGAGGGGACGCCCCCCCCCCCCCCCCCCCCCCCCCCGGTGCTTCTCCAGGGCCACCCGTGCCATCGGCGGCCCGGAGAACAGATCTGTCGCCGGTGGAAGTTCAGTATAGAGATGACTCTGTATACAAATGGTCACCAGTCATCTCTATGCGCCTCGGAGGCCCGGGCGTGACGTATGACATCACGTCCAGGTCGCGTGATGTAAACAATGCCAGTGAACTCGGCTGAAAAGACCGAGATCGCAGTTTTTTTTTTTCTGATCTCGGTCTTTCCAGCCTAGAGGAGAGATGTGGAATCTTACTGACCCCATTTCTCCCCATAAAGAGTACCTGTCACATAATATTCCTATTACAGGGGATGTTTACATTCCTTGTAATAGGAATAAAAGTGATCAAAAAAATAAAATTAATGAGAAAGTGTAAAAATAAAAAAATAAAGGTAAAATAAATAATAAAAAAAACAAAAAAAAACTGTAAAGTGCCCCGTCTCCGCGAGCTCGCGCACAGAAGCGAACGCACACGTAAGTCGTGCCCGCATATGTAAACGTTGTTCAAATCACACATGTGATCGCCGCGTGCGTTAGAGCGAGAGCAATAATTCTAGCCCAAGACCTCCTCTGTAACTCTAAACATGTAACCAGTAAATTTTTTTAAAACATCGCCTATGGAGATTTTTAAGTACCAAAGTTTGGCGCCATTTCCTGAGTGGGCGCAATTTTAAAGCGTGACATGTTGGGTATCTATTTACTCGGCGTAATATCATCTTTCACAATATAGAAAAAAATTGGGCTAACTTTACCGTTCTGTTTTTTTTTTTTTTCCCAAAAAAAAAGTGTTTAAAAAATTGCTGCGCAAATACCCCATGACATAAAAAGTTGCAATGACCGCCATTTTATTCCATAAGATCTCTGCTAAAAAATATATATATATAATGTTTGGGGGTTCTGAGTAATTTTCTAGCAAAAAAACGATGATTATTACATGTAGGAGAGAAATGTCAGAATTGGCCTGATTGTGAAGTGGTTAAAATTGCGCACACTCGTGGAATGGGGACAAACTACGGTACTTAAAAATCTCCATTAGCGACGCTATAAAAAATGGTTACCAGTCAAAGACCAAAGTTACAGAGGAGGTCTTGTAGAATGATTGCTCTCACTCTAACAATTGTGGCCATACCTCACATGTATGGTTTGAACACTGATTACATAAGGCCCCTTTCACACTGGAGCGTTATTACAGCGGTAAAGCGCTAAAATTACCGCTGTAATAACGCTCTAAATATCATTTTCATGCATCTCTATGGATGCTTTCAGACTGAGGCGTTGCGCTAGCGCAGCGCTTCAGAAAATCATGCAAGCATGATTTTTCAGGAATGTGGGGAGCGGTGTATTCACCGCTCCTGCCATTAAATTCAATGGGCAGCGCTCCCGTAGCGGCTGTACACCGCTCCGGGAGCGCCGGCACTTTTAACCCCTGTTTAACCCGTTGTGGGGGGGGGGGGGTTAAAAGTGCCCCGCACCCGCCTGCATAGCGGCGCCGTAGCGCCTCTATAACAGCGCTAAATCCCCGCTGAGACTAGCGGGGATTTACCGCTACCGCCCGCCAGCCCCAGTGTGAAAGGGGCCTTAGTGATTGTGTTTTTTTCAGAATACATTCGATGACTCTTATATAATCCTGGTCCATATCAGGTCGTGCCCAACAGATTGATCTGTCCACCCAGCAGCAACACCATAAAGTTCATCTCCCCCCACAATTTGTGGGGTGTGTTTGCTATCATTTCTACCCAGGTATTCCTAGGGGCTGTGGCACTATGCATATCTTATTTTTAGAGCAATATCTGTATAAATTCTATGTTTTTGGTCACAGTGTATTTAATGTGTTGTCTCTGTCTCCTCCATACCAGAGAAGAATTTTATCTGTAATACACATCCGTTTGCCACAACTCGTTGTACAGCTACCCCTGATGAAGGGCTTGTAAACATTTATGTTGGGTAACCGCACTCCATCCTGGACAACGGACTCAGTCATGCTCCTCAGAGCAACATTCCAACAAGGCAACACCGGTGCAATGAAATTGTGACTTTTTTAATGTATATGTGACTTTGACTCTTTCTTTGACTTTCAGATGATTTTTTTTTTATTTATTTTGTACATTAAAATAAAAGCATATTTTTTTATATAGATGCATGTGGTTGGTCTACCTATTCAAAGTCCCTTTTTTTGGGGGGAATCCACTTGTGTACTATTATCCTTGGGCTGAGGTCGCCACCACATTTTATCCTACAGACTGTATGGTATACCATTTACATTACTGATTGTGGTAAAGACTTACGTATGCGTTCGCTTCTGCGCACGAGCATGGAGGGATGAGGCGCTTTATTTTATTTTTTCCTATTTATTTTTTTACACTGTCTCTTTGGGAAAAAAAAAAAAATTCTGATCACTATAAAGACCCCTAATCCCTCCTTTGCACTTAAAAGCATTCAAAACTCCAAGTTTGGCTGGTTTGAATGCTGTATTTTTTTTTTAAATCTGGCACCTTTAAGTCTTCTGTAAACTGGAACTAATGTCATGACATTACTTACAGGTTACTAGATCCGAATCCCAATCAAAGCCGATTCCGGCTTTGTTCGGGTCTTCGGCCAACCGGAGGGATAGGAGAGCCCGGGCCGAGCCGCAGAAGGCAGCAGAGGGGACGTCCCATCCCACTGCTTGGGATAACAGCTGAGGGGCTTCTTAGCCACATCGGTTGTTATGCCAAGAAAGCCAACCGCCGGCTCTAAAATACGGTACCTGCAAGCATCAGCATCCGGTACAACCACTTCAAGTCGAGTCCACATATTTGCGTACGGTTGGCGTTAAAGGGTTTTTTTTAAACAAAGGAGTCAAAATCTACATTGTTTTTTATTGGCGAGAAAGATCCAGATGTACACTCACTGCCACTTTATTAGGTACACCTTGCTACTACCGGGTTAAACCCCCTTTTGCCTTCAGAACTGCTTTAATACTTTGTAGCATAGATTCAACAAGGTGTTGGAAACATTCCTAAGATTTTGGTCCATACTGACATGATAGCATTACGCAGTTGCTGCAGATTTGTCAGCTGCACATCCATGTGAATCTCCCATTCCACCACATCCCAAAGGTGCTCTATTGGACGAGATCTGGTGACCATTGAAATGCAGTGACCTCATGGTCCTGTTATAGAAACCAGTGGTGAGATGATGTGAGCTTTGTGACATGGTGCATTATCCTGCTGGAAGGAGCCATCAGAAGATGGGCACACTGTAGTCATAAAGGGATGGGCATGGTCAGCAGCAATACGCAGGTAGGCTGTGGTGTTTAAACAATGCTCAGTTGGTACTAAGAGGGTCCAAAGTGAATATATCCCCCACACCATTACCCCACCACCAGCCTGAACCGTTGATACAAGGCAGGATGGATTCATGCTTATTCCAAATTCTGACCCTACCATCTGAATGTTGCAGCTGAAATTGAGACTCGTCAACATTTTCCCAATCTTCTATTGTCCAATTTTGGTGATGGTGTGCGAATTGTAGCCTCAGTTTCCTGTTCTTAGCTGAAAGTTTCAAATGTGGGTGGAACTCCGCTTTAAATCCCCTTTCTTCCCCCTTTTGAATAGCGGTTTGAACTTCAGCAAGTCATCTTCACCACATCTAGATGCCTAAATGCATGGAGTTGCTGCCATGTGATTGACTGAACAGAAGTGTGGGTCTCTAAGAAAAAAAAAGTCTTGTCTGAACACTTGTTTGGGGAATTGTCACAGCTCAGACAAGATTTCTGGGCATCTCCAAAACAGTTGTCGTTGCTCACCAGACTGGAAAAGGTTGCAAAACTAACTTTGTTACAGTTGCCAGGAGTGGTCAACCAATCACAGCAAAGGTGTGCAGTATTCTGGGAAGTCAATAAGCCCCAAGCCAACTTCTAAATAAAAAAAAATATGAAAGGTTTCTCTTTCACGGACAAATGCCAATATTCATGGTTCTGCCATCAGAGCATGGAACAATGGTTGCAAGGAGACAACTCCTACTATCAAAATTGGACATTGCTCCCCATTTAGTTTGCTAAAAGGCAAGGTGGCGAAGTCATGGGCTATTGGGAAAAAATGCTTAGCGGACAAAATAGAACTTTTTTGGTTTGAATAAAGAGTTGTTTGGTGCAAGGCAAATACTGCATTTGTGGGCAAGAGCATTATCCTACCTGTGAAACATTGTGGTAAAAGTATTATAATTTGGCTTGACTTTGCTGCCTTTGAGAACAAGGTTTGCTTGCCATCACTAAAAAGGGATTGTAATGTTAGGTTTCTCTTTTTTTTTTTTTTTTTTTTTTAGTTAAAAATAATAAACAAGTCATCCTTACCTGCCCTGTGTAATGGCTTTGCACAGGGCAGCCCATATCCTGCGCTTCGCAGGTCCCTCTTTGGCACTCCTGGCCCCTCCTATTGAGTGCCCCCACAGAAAGCAGCTTGCTTTGGAGGCACCCGAGCCAAGTCTGCGTGTATCCAATCAGACACAGAGCTGTGGTCCGGCCCTGTCCTCTCTCTCATTGGCTGACTGACTTTGATTGACAGCAGCGGGAGCCAATGGCACGACGCTGCTGTCTGATCCAATGAGGAGGGAAGTCCCAGACAGCTGAGTTTCTCCTACAACATCGCTGGATGTAGATGAGGCCCAGGTAAGTATTAGGGGGGGGCTGCAGCACCCAGAAGGCTTTTTATCTTTATGTCTAAAATACATTAAAGTAAAAAAAAAAAATCTTCTGCCTTTACAATCACGTTAATGGTATTATGAATACAGATTGGGCCCAGCAAATTCTGCAGGACAATGTCAGGGTATCCATCCACTAATGGAAGTTCAAGAGAAATTGGGTAATTTGGCAAGACTAGAACTCTGAACAAACAAGTTGTTCTGCCAAAGAATAGTTAACCACCTCAGGTCCAGAGGGTTTTACCCCTCTTGATGACCAGGGAATTTTTTGCTATTGAGCACGGTGCAGCTTAACTGGTATGATATTAATTTTTTTTTCACAGAAATAGAACTTTTTTTTTGGTGCCATTTTTCTTTTGTGATCTAAACCAAAAAAGGCCAACATTTTTGAAAGCGGGGGGGGGGGGTAAATAAATATATATAAAATACATACATATTCTACTTTTGATTATAAAATATATCCAATAAAATCAAATTTCATCATGAAAAATGTATGCCAAAATGTATTCTGCTCCATGTCTTTAAAAAAAAAATCCCAATAAAGTGTATATTATTTGGTTTGTGTGAAACTTTAGTGTCTACAAACTATAGGATATAGACTTGAAAATGGATCAGTTCTGATGTACCGATCTCCTTTCTTGAAGCCCTAAAAATTCCAGGACAGTCTAAATTCCCACCAAATTACCCCTTTTTGAAAAGTAGTCTGAGGCACGGCACGTTTTTGAAGTTGTAATTTGTCTCAACTTTTTTTTAAAACGAAAATATTTACACTACACAAACTGGCACTAGTGCAGTAGAGATTCATCATATGACTGGTATGGCAGTGATCGGGCACGCTGAGTGATGACAGTATAAAAAAAAAAAGTATCCTATTTTTTACTGTTATTATAAACACAGTCACCAGTGTAGTTCAGTGTCACTATAGTAACACTACTTCTGAGGGGGAGAGCATGGATTTTTATTTTACACTTTACTGTTACAATGATCTTCATTGTAACCGCAAACAAAGTAACTCATGAATCGGTTACATTCATGACAGCTGTAATCACTAGCGATCTGTGATTAGCTGTAGCCAATCACATAGTACTGTTATTGGCCTAGGTATCATGTGATAGCTGTGGGCCAATCCCAGCATAGAAAACACAGCCGTTATGAATGAAGGAATTCATAATAGCTTACTTGACATGGTGATCATGATCACTGGCCGAGTACCGGGATCCACAATCTGGTTCATGTAGACGACTGTGGCTGCATGTGTCGCCCCCACCCCAGTATATGTACGGTGGTGGGTCGGCAAGTGGTTAAAGAAAAACTATATGAACCACTTCCATACCACAGGCTGTCAAATGACGTCCTCCGCTTTCAGTGGTGATGATATCTGAATGATGCCTGCAGCTGCAGGCATCATTCAAATATCATTTTTTTTTTTTTTTTCTTCTTCAGCCGGCGATTCCCTTCACCATATGGGTTAATCATAGCAGCTGTTCAGCCGCTTGCTTGTTCTTACAGGCAGTGGGAGAGGATGCGCCCCCCTCCAGTGCTTCTCCATGTAAATCAGCGAGCTGGAGAAAGAAACCACCGGCGCTGCATGAAAGTCAGAGAAGACCAAGGGACAGATGGTCCCCAGCAATCTCTAGGACTCAGAGGCCAAGGCGCAACGTTATGACGTTACGTCGGGGCCGGCTTGCAGAAGTAAACAAAGCCGGGGACTCATTTTGATCTGATGTTTTCCAGCCTTGCAGACCACACATCTCTCTATAAAGAGGACCTATCACACACTATTCCTATTACAAGGGATATTTACATTACTCGTAATAAATCTGATCAAAATTTTTTTTTTTTTTAAATAAAAAAAAAATAAAAAATTACAGCATCCACACGAGCTTGCACGCAGAAGTGAACGCATACGCAAGTCACATATGTAAACAACATTCAAACTACACGTGAGGTATCACCACAAACGTAGGAACAAGAGCAATAATTCTAGCCCAAGACCTCCTCTAACTCTAAACTGGTAACCTGTAAAAGTTTTTTAAAGCATCGCCTATGGAGATTAAGTACCGAAGTTTGGCACCATTCCACGAGTGTGCACAATTTCAAAGCGTGACATGTGAGGTATCTAGTTATACGGCATAAAATCATGTGGTCACATTTTATTCAGGAATTTTTTTTCCATGGAAAGAAAAAAAAAAAAAAAAAAAAAAAAAAAAGCTGGGCAAATACCTTGTGACCGACGCATATATATTAGTTTTTCTAGCAAAAAAAAAAAAAAAAAAAAATAATTATATAATAATAATAATAATAAATGATGATTTTTACATGTAGGAGAGAAATGCTGGAATTCGCACAGTATGGAAGTGGTTAAAAGAAGTATTGGCAAACTTTAATCCTAAAGAAAGGCTATGGAAGGACAAACCATATGCTTTCCTGATATGCACTGCTTTTTAGCAGATGTGTGGTGGTGCACCAGCACGGTGTGAAAAATGTCTTCTAATATACAATGTATTGTTTAATAGACAATTTTGTCCTTCAACAAAACCTGAGCTATCCTTTAACCCTCGAGACCATTAACAGTTTAAAAACCAGTTCCATTTCTGGCACGTGCCGTAAATGTAACACTGCCATTGGTTGTGCTCTAAACCAAACTGTCAAACCATCCAATGGCTGGTGTTATAGGTGATCACATGTGCAGCATCACGTCATGTCAGCGGCTGCATGCAGGGCGAATATCTCCTAAACCATGCAGGTTTAGGAGATATTCTTTTTACCTACAGGTAAGCTTTATTATATGCTTACCTGTAGGTAAAAACAGCTTTTAGGGTTTACTACCGCTTTAAAATTCCCAGTGAACACAGCTTGTTTGCTCTTGCAACCTTGGCTGCCTCATTAGCTAAAGTCTCTATACCTGCTAATACTCACTTGTGAATTTAGGCCACTGTGTTCACACACTTTGCACTTGCGATGCTCATTACAATCTCACCTGGGAGCACAACCGGAAGGTGGTAAAGCATGTTCACAGCAATTTTTATGTCAAAGGGACAAAAAAGTGTCCCATGTTTTAATACAGGCCAAAATGCCATTCAATAGACAGCAAATACTTTCCGATTTACTAATGTAAAATAAGTACAACTAGAAAGCAGTCATTTTAGTATAATTCTATTACATATTAAACAGAAGCAGGTCATAGGAAAAAAAAAAAAAATATATATATATTGACGGGGCGTCCTCCCCATTATGGTAGTTCTTTGATACACGTGATTTTGGCCTGGTATCACCACTGTGTGCAACTTAACTCATTTCACAAACTTAGATGATTGCTGTATAGCACTGCTGCAATAGACAAGTCCAAACCAAGGCGGCAAAAACAAATATACACTCGACGACATTGCTATTGCAAGAGAGAAAAAAACATTCAGTGTCAAACTGTCCAATAAAGAAGCTTAGTATTCGTCCAAGGTGTCCACTCTGGGAATAGACAGACCCCGTTCCTTCAAGGCCTGCACCTTCACCTTCTCTGCCTCCTGCTTGCTTTGCTGCTCTACTCGCTGCTCCTCTAAGATCTCCTCAATGGAAACTTGAAGTAATGGAGTGTCGCTCTCCTTCTCTAGGTCCTGCGTGAAAAACATGATCGGTTTAACCACCGGGAAACTTCAATACGGCTTAATATGCAAAAACGGACATATGATGCAGTCAGTCAATAACCTCAACACAGCAGAATTTTTATTACCTGTTGATCCTGCCCATCGGAACCTTTATTTTTACACCTTAATCAACAAGAGAGTTTCAAAAAAACCAAACAAAAACAAATAAAAAAAGGGTACACAATAGCTTAGATGTGGTAAATTCAGACGCTAGTGCATGTATGCTAAAGCAAACCACTGTTCGTAAATTATTTGTATTTATTCTGTAGCCTGTGTGCACATACCATGGGCGCATAGTAAGGCCCCTTTCACACGGACGTTCCGTTCAGGTCCACCTGTCCGTTTTTTCCGGTCGGACCTGAACGGATTATCCATGCATTCCTATGGAGCGGCGGATGTCACCGGAAACCTGTCTGCTGACACCCGTCGCCTGTCCGTTTTCATCCGATCTGCTCTGATCCGGTTCTCCAGATGGGTGGAAAAACCATAGTTAGACTTACCGGTAACGGTGTTTCTATGAGTCTCAGGACAGCACCTGGAGAGAGCGCAGCTCCACCCACTTCCTAGGAAACACTGCAGTCAAGCCTTTAAAGTCCGCCCTCTTCCACCATTATTTATTTCTTCAGGTACTTCTATAGCGCCGTCAATTTACGCAGCGCTTTATACATACATACATACATACATACATACATACATAGCACAGTCACATCAGCCCCTACCCTCAAGGAGCTTACAATCTAGGGTCCCTAACTCACATTCATACATAAAACATACTAGGGCCAGTTTAGACAGGAACCAATTAACCTACCAGCATGTCTTTGGAGTGTGGGAGGAAACCGGAGTACCCGGAGGAAACCCGCACAGGGAGAACATGCAAACTCCAGTGACCCTTTTTACTGCTAGGCGAAAGTGCTACCCACTACAGCACTGTGCGCACCATGGCCTCAGTTATTATCGAGCACCTCCAGCCATGCTGAAAAATGTAAGCAAACATAGTAATCACATGCCATTAACACTTACAGAAAACCCAAGTGAGGGTCATCGGTGCTGTCCTGAAAGACTTGTAGAAATACCGTTACCGGTAAGTCTAAGGTTTTCTCACCGCGTCTTTCAGAACAGCACTTGGAGATGATAAAAGTACTTACTCTAGGGTGGGATCACCGCCTGCAGGACTTTGTTGCCAAACAATTTCTCTGCTGCCGAGAGCAGGTCCATCCTATATGACGAGTGAAGGTGGAAAACTCATCCATGTGGCTGCTTTACATATTCGTCCAGGTGAGGTCCCAGCTCGCTCCGCCCAGGCTGTTGCCACTGCTTGGGTAGAATGAGCTACTATACCCGTAGGAGGGTCTACTCCTGAGGCCCTGTAAGCCTCCCTGATAGCCATTTCGGAGCCACCTCCCAATAGTGTCTTTGGAGCCCCGTAACCTTTACGGTGTCCCAAAAATACAAAACGAGAATTGGATTTTCTGAAATCCTTTGTTATCTCTAAATACCGTAATAAACACCTTTTGACATCAAGGCTATGAAACTCCCTCTTCCTGTTTATCTCCTGAGACCTGTGGAAGGTCGAAGATACTTTGGCCAAGAATCCCGGATAAGTCCTTAAAACAATTCTATCCGAAAAAAACTGTCAAGAAAAAAAGTTAAAACGATGGGACAATGCCTGCAGCTCACTGACCCTCCTCACCGAGATGACCCCTACCAACAAACACCAATTTAAAATGACCACAATTTAATTATGGTTTCCGTTGGCAGTTCGAAAGGGCTTTTAGTCAATCCTTGCTGGACCACCAATAAGTCCCATTTAGGAAAAAAAAAAAATTTAACTGGCACTGGTCTCATCCTAGCCAGCGCTTTAAAGAATCTAATAAACAAAAAGTATCCAGAGATAAAATGTCTAAGAAAACCGACAAGGCCGCTACCTGGACTTTCAAGGTACTGGCTGCCAAACCTTTTTCTAACTTTCTTGTAAAAATTCCAAAATTGAAAAAAAAAAAAAAATTCTCCTGGGAGGGGAACAATTCTTTTCATTGCACCAGGACTTTAAACACTTCCATGTCTTAAATTGCATTGCCTTCGTGACTTTTTCCTGTGGTCTAATAAACGTAGAAATTAACCCGACAACCCCTCTCCTCAGGATCTGCTCTTCAGTAACCACACTGCCAATCTGAGATGACCCACGTTGGAATGGAGAAGGGGACCTTGACTTAGTAGATCCCTTCGAACTGGCTGTAGCCAATGGGGTTCCATTGCCAACCTCAATAGTACTGAAAACCAGACCCTTTTGGTCCAGTACGGGGCTACCAGGATTAAGGTTGTATCTCCCTCCTGTAGTTTCTTGAGCACCGACGGAATCATTTGCACTGGGGGAAACGCATAGCACAAGCGGAAGGTCCAGCGCTGAGTGCATCTAGACCTGCCGCTTGATCCCACCTGTTCAGAGAGAAGAAAGTTGGCACTTTTGTATTTGCTCTTGACGCAAATAGATAGACTTGAGGAACATCCCATTTGTGCGTTATCTGGAAAGCTTCCATGCTTAAGCTCCACTCTGATTCCAACACTCTCTCTGCTCTGGAAATCTGCTATTCGATTCAAACTGCCCTACAAATGCACTGCTGTAAGGGAAGCTACATTGCCTTCTACCCAACAAAGAATCTTCTGGGCCAAACTTAGAAGACACCTGCTTCTTGTGCCTCCTTGTCTTGAGATGTAAGGCACTGTGGTGGCATTGTCTGATAGTATTTGGAGGTGTTAACCTTTGACAATATCCCTGAAGGCCCACAATCCCAGAAAGCCTGCCCTCAGCTCCATCCAATTGGAGTACTTTCTTGATTCCTCTTTCGTCCAAGACCCTTTGGTCATGGTGTCCTCGAGATGCGCCCCCCACCCCCAGGAGCTTGCATCCGTTGTTAGGATCTCCTCTGTGGGAAAAGTCCAGGTCAAACCCCTGACTAGATTCGCTTGAACTCTCCACCGCCATATCTTCCTTTTCACCGAAGGAGGAATTTTTCCAGGGACTCCCCATAAGCCCAATTTTTCAGGATCGCTTTTTGGAGGTCCCTTGAGTGCAGGCGTGCCCAGTGAACTGCTGGGATAGCAGCTGTGAAAAGCCTTAGCATAGACATGGCTGATCCTACGGTGACAGCTAAATTGGTCTGACCTTTACCAAACTTGAATTTTCAGTACTCTCTCTTCCAGGAGAATATCTTCTCTGTCACCGAGCTGATGGTATATCCCAGAAATGTAATCACTTGGGAGGGTATTAAATTTTATTTGTCGTTCAGGAGCCACCCTAACCTTTGTAAGTGGGTCTGTGTCTTTTCCAAATCTTTGGTACGCAACTACCTGGAGATGGCGAACAGCAGGGGGTCGTCTAGATATGGTACTATTGATACCCCTCCAGTCTGAGGGGGGCCAGAGCCTCCGCCATAATCTTTGTGAAGATTCTTGGCGACGATGACAGACTGAAGGGGAGAGCTAAGAATTGAAAATGAGACACCACCCCCTTCATGTTGACCACCAACCGCAGGTACTTTTGTGATGTTGTCGCTATGGAGACATCTGGGTAAGTGTCCCGGAGATCTATCAAGGCTAGCAATCATCCTGCTGGAAGAAGCTCTCACACAAAATTAATCACATCCATCCGAAACTTTTTGTAATCGGATGGATTTGTTCAAAAAAAAAAAACAAAAAAAAAAAAAAAACAAAAAAAAAAAAAAAA
>BLSH010232194.1:314324-326868 GCA_018402905.1 Glandirana rugosa
CCCCCCTCCTTTAGTGCAGACCCCCCTCAGGAATCCCCCCCCTCCTTTAGTGCAGACCCCCCCTCCATCAGGCATCCCCCCTCCCCTCCTGGGCAGCGAGCGGCGCGCCGGCATATTGCAGCTGAAGAGCCCTGCCTCCAGGACCCTCCGCCTTCCTCGGGATGGGGCCATCCAGGTGCGGGTTGCGACACACACACACACACACACACACACCGCTAAGCCGCCCAGAGAACGTCAGTCTCCGGGTGGCAGCAGCGATCTGAATTGTGAAGGAGGCAGCAGAAGCGAGAGTGAGAAGTCTCACTCAGCTCTGTGCGGCGTACGCTCTGCCCGTGGTACGCATACCCCTAGGGGTACGCGTACCACGGGTTGAGAAACCCTGCCCTAGACAGTATGCCTGCTACTACCCACCGCACCCAGGGACCTAGCACACCAAAGGCGTTCCCCCGCGTGGCAGTTCTTCAGACAAAGTGCTGACGACAAGACACGAGTAGTTTGCAAGCTGTGCAATGACAGCCTGAGCCGAGGCATAAATGTTCTAAACCGGACCACAACCTGCATGATCAGGCATCTAAAATTTAAGGCACAAGCTGCATTGGAATAATTACCTAAAAATCGAAGAAAGGTCTCAGCCTCCTCCTGCTTCCTCTTCTGCTTCTTCCTCCACCTCTACCGTGACAGTTTCACCTGCCACCCAGCAAACAGATGATATGACAGCAACGCCACCATGTCCGCCACCGTCCCCAAGCATTTCCACACCATGGTCCCATGGAAGCTTACAGCTCTCCATCTCCCAAACACTGGAGAGAAAGAGGAAGTAGCCCCCTACCCACCCGCGATCCCTGGCCCTGAATGCCAGCATTTCAAAATTCCTGGCCTTTGAAATGCTGACATTGCATTTGGTGGACACAGACAGTTTCAAAAACCTGATGGCGGAGGCTGTCCCACAGTACATGGTTCTCAGCCGCCACTACTTTTCCAGGCGAGCCATCCCTTCCCTGCACAAACAAGTCGGGGACAAGCTCAAGTGTGCAGTGTGCAACGCCAACTATGGCAAGGTCCACATAACCACGGATACCTGGACCAGTAAGCACGGGTAGGGACGCTATATCTCGCTAACTGCACACTAGGCAAATGTAGTGGCGGGTGGGCCTGAGCCGGCTAGCCATTTGGCGCATGTCCTTCCACCACCGAGGATTGCAGGGCATTTCTCTTTGCCTCCTCCTCTACCACCTCCTCATCCGCTCGGCGTAACACCTTCACCACCAACATCAGCACATCCAGGGGGAAACGACAGCAGGCTGTTTTAAAACTGATATGTTTGGGGGATAAACCCCACACAGCGCAGGAGCTGTGGATGGGCATTGAACAACAGAACAATGAGTGGTTGTTGCCACTGAGCCTCAAGCCCGGCCTGGTGGTGTGCGACAATGGGCAAAATCTCGTAGCGGCTCTGGGCCTAGCCCGTTTGACGCACATCCCTTGCCTGGCGCATGTGCTGAATTTGGTGGTATAGACATTTCTAAAAAAAAAAACTACCCGGATATGTCAGAGCTGCTGCAGAAAGTGCGGGCCGTCTATGCGCACTTTCGGCGTTCTCACCCTGGTGCTACTCGCCTGTCTGCTCTGCAGCGCAACTTCGGCCTTCCCGCTCACTGCCTCCTATGCGATGTGGCCAAAAGGTGGAACTCCACCTTGCACATGCTGGAGAGACTGTGCGAGCAGCAGACAATAGTGGAGTTTCAGCTACAGCATGCACAGGTCAGTCGCTCTGCGGGAACAGCAACACTTCATCACCAACGAGTGGGCCTCCATACGAGACCTGTGTAGCATATTGCGGTGTTTTGAGTACTCCACCAACATGGCCAGTGCGATGACGTTCTCAGCGTTACTCTCCCACTTCGATGTCTCCTTGAAAAAAACATGAGGAGGAGGGAGGGAGGAGAAAGGAGGGGAGGGAAGATTACGGAGGACACAGATGATATACCTCCCACAGAGGACAGCTTGTCTTTGACATGCTGCAGTGCCTGCGCAACGACAGCAGAGTTGCCCACATTGTAACGTGTGCCGATTACTGGGTGGCCACCCCGCTGGATCCCCGTTACAAGGACAACGTGCTGTCCTTAATTCCCTCACTGGAGCGTGATCGGAAGATGCGCGACTACAAGCGCACGCTGGTAGACGCGCTGCTGAGGGCATTCCCAAATGACACCGGGGGCTCAGTGGAAGCACAAGGCAAAGGCAGAGGAGAAGGAGGAAGAGGCCGCCAACGCAGCTGTGGCACCATCAGCACCACAGAAGGTAGGGTTAGCATGGCAGAAATGTGGCAAAGCTTTGTCAGCAGCCCGCCACAACAAACAGCACCACCAGCCAATAGACAACGTCTTAGCAGGAGGCAGCATTTCAGCAACATGGTGGAAGAGTATGTGTGCACACGCCTACTCGTATTGAATGATGGGTCTGCCCCATTCAACTTCTGGGTCTCCAAATTGGCCACATGGCCTGAGCTTGCCGTTTATGCCTTGGAGGTGCTGGCCTGCCCTGCAGCCAGTGTATTGTCTGAACGTGTGTTTAGCACGGCAGGGGGCGTTATCACAGACAAGAGCAGCCGCCTGTCCACAGCCAACGTGGATAAGCTAACGTTTATTAAAATGAACCAGGCATGGATCCCACAAGACTTGTCTGTACCTTGTGCAGAACAAACATTTAGACCAGCCTCACACAGCCATTGGTATACTTGTTTTTTTTTTTAATATGCCTCAATATTTTGGGGGCTACCCCAATTATAAAACAAAACAAAAAACAAACACACACCACTGTTGGCTACCTCCTCCTACTACTCCACCACCGCCACGGTCACAGCCTAGTCAACCTCTAAGGTCCTACTCCACATCCACCCCCCCCCCTTCCCATTTTTTTTTTTTTATTTTTTATTTGATTTGAATTTATTTTCCCTATCCCCATTTTTTTGTAGGGCACTTGCCCTACTCTTACCCCCATTTTACTTCCTTTTGCAGCCCTCTAGCACTTGCTAGGACTTTGTTACAGCCATTTTGAGCCGAAAAGTTTGGGTCCCCATTGACTTCAATGAGGTTCGGGGTCCGGGATAAAGTTCAGGTTGAGTTTGGTACCGAACCTGGACTTTTTCCCGAAGTTCGGCCAAACCCACCGAACCTGAACATCCGGGGGGTTTGATCAACTCTAGTAGTAATAGCTATCCTCTTGAGAGTACCTTAAAACTGAAAGAAATAAAAAGTCCAAGAGGTGGCATTCGCCTCATTGGACTTAAATTGTAAAGTATTGTTTTTACCTATTAAAATAACAAACATGTTATACTTGCCTGCTCTGTTGCAGTGGACTTGCACAGAGCAGTCAGGATCCTCTTCTTTTCGGGTCCCTCTTCCATGCTCCTGGCCCCTCCTTGTTCAGTGCCCTCACAGCAAGCAGCTTGCTATGGGGGCACCCAAGCCGAGTCATGGCTCCCTGTGTCCATTCAGACATGGAGCCCCGCCCCAGCCCCACACCTCTCTCGCTCCGATTGGCTGGCTGAGACAGCGGCACCATTGGCTGTAAATCCGGAGGAATAATCTCAGACAATCATGGACATTGATGGACACGTCACTACCCCAGATGTTCACCTGGTCCAATCAGATAATGCATTGTATTTATTGAGAAAATGCAAAGCGATCTTTGAACAGCACCCATGGCAAGTGGCCTACCTCCTGTATTCACAATGTAGCAGGGCAGCTGCTCAAAAAACACTGGACCCAGAAGTTAGTAGAGATCACAGGAGTAGTGGTGTCTAATCAAGTTATTACCAGCTTCTAGGAGCAGGGATATGCAATTAGCGGACCTTCAGCTGTTGCAAAACTACAAGTCCCATGAGGCATAGCAACACCGACAGCCACAAGCATGACACCCAGAGGCATGATGGGCCTTGTAGTTCTGCAACAGCTGAGGTCCTCTAACTGCATATCCCTGTTCTAGAAGATCCCACCGGTATGGCATATGCATTGTTCCATAGCTGGAATGCTTTAAAGCTGGCCTTTCACTAAAAAGCATGGTGATATGAAATTTTTTACACTCCATGTCTTTACTTACAACCAGTGGCCACACACACATGTTTTTCACTTGGTAGTTGAGTGAGCCACTGGTGATGTAACCAGGGCCTCAAAAGATGCATCCTAGGAAGGCTACATCAACAGTGCCCTGCACCTCAGATGAAGTGCATGGTCACTTTTTCCAGGAAGCAGACCCAGAGCTCCAGGCAGAATGCCAGTAAGTAAAAGAGATGGATTCCTCTGCCCTTACTGAAAGTGGCCAGGAAGAATGGGGAGGAAAAGAAACAAAAAGCCTGTGGTCTAGCTATAAATATCTGTACGTAGATTGTCAGAAATGTCTAAAGGTGCCTTTGTTGTAACTTTTTAAGATAAGGGTAAAGTTCCTCTTTAAGAACCCTCTGATTGGAAGTCTGGAACGGAGAGTGACAAAGCTGGAGTGGTAGAAGTGTGCCCCTCCCCCCATGTACTGCAAATGGAAAAAAATACATTAGGAAAAGCATAAATAAAATTATATATAGAAGACTGGTATGTAAATCAATCAAGTAACAAAGGGGCTATTCTTCTGTACACTGACCACTTTGCTTATATAAATCAAAAGGTTATTTGCATGACAAATGTTTAACTTTCATTTATAACCAGCATTTCCCTATACACATTTGAATGTCACCGATTTCTGCTGAGCGAGTTACACGTAAAAGGACATCTCTGAGCTCACAAGGTAAATAAAGTGCACTATTGTCACAAAGCTGCCAATACCCCAAACAAATATTATATAAAAAAGGAGGTATAAAACATAAAAATGTAAGCCATGGGGGAAAATTTATCAAAACTGCACCTGTTCATGGGAACCACTCAGCTTCTATTTTTATTTGGTTTAGTTTAAGCGGCAGTCCAACTATAACCATTTTTAAAAAGGTTTCCTGCCCACTACTACCTAACCTGTATTAAAAAGGGAAGAAGATGAGATCTGTGTACTTAGCCACTTTTAATCTGTCCATGTGATCCTACAGCTGTGGCTCCTCTGTGTTAGCAATCAGCTCATATTGGGAACAGGAGGGAGCACTGACCGCAGCTAGGCCTCGGGAGATTATGGGCGATGTCCTGGCTCCCAGAATTCACAGCCGTCGTCAAGTGCTCCCTTAGGGCCCTTTCACACTGCTCTGTAGCTAAATCACGGTAAACGATTTAGCTGGGTTTCATATGCGTTTGTGCGTTTTTGGGTTGCCTGCACCTGTGAAAAATGGACATGTGACTCAAAAATACGCCAAAAATGCAAACTGCTTTTTCCATTCAGTTCAATAGGAAGCTGCATTTTTGGTGCGGCTTTCAACACCGCACCAAAGATGCAGCATGCAAGTCTTTTTAAAAAATGTATTAGTGTGAAAGGGGCCTAAAAGAGAGCTGCAAGACCATGTGAACAGACCAGACTGAATAGCTGAAGTAGGCAGTTTGTTTCTTTTTAGTTTTTTTGTTTTTTTTTAGAAAGTTTAGATAGGAGGAAGGGGGAATGGAATATTGTTAAGAATAGTTCTATTTTGGGGTTTCTTCCACCTTAAGCTTTGAAAATGAAAGCTAAAAGCCGACTGATTGTCATGCACAGCTTTCATAAAATTCCCCCATGTATTTCCAGTGAGCATGCAAATAATGTGCACCTATCCACTTCATCCTCTGTTAGCTTGGACCACCAATTGTGCGTCACTAGTTGTTCAGTCTAAAGGAAAAAGCAAATAAAGTGAAGAAAATGGGAGAGAAAAGGCCTTACCACCGGTTTTGAATTTGGAAGGAATTTGTATTGGCAAAATAAGAGAATGCCCCAAGTTATCAGCCTCCAAAATAATGCAAAAGTATGAGAAGGAACGTCTGTACAATAACATTTAATCAGGGAGGTCAGTTACATTTCCAGGAGTATGAACTCTCCATAGGAATGAATGCACAGTGTGTGCCCAGCTCAGAAAAAAGTGACAAGGAGGATGTGCAACTTCATCTGTAAGGTTTCATAAAAACAGGTGGCGGTGGGGGATTGGCGAGGCCATAATAAAGAAAACAAAAAAAAAAAAAAAATAGGTTCACTATTTTAGGCTGAGATAGGTGGCATGCAAAAGTTCTTACACAATAAAACAGGACATTAAAAACAGACTCCATTACAAATATAGGGAATACTGGAGAGTGATCTCTGAATAGTACACACAGATACTTTATGTATTGCTGCCACCTTGTGGCAGACATATATTACTGCAGGCAATTGAACAGCAAAAATAAAGTCAACACTCGTGTAATAAGTCCAGTGTTAGCAGCGCTTCCAGAGTAATATAGTAAATTGCAAAGTAAATAATGATATTAAATGTTCAGTGAAAAAGTGCCAGTGCCAGGAAAAATAAATTGCCCGTGCTGGAACCAAAACTTCTTAAACTATGTGAATAATCTTCAATCAGTGTCCTCCACCTCTGTTCACCACGTGCAAAAAGGTAAAAATTGGAGGCTCACCAGAAATATGGATACACAACGCCTTTGAGTATATCTGTGGGGAACTCAGCATAGGACCATCACACCCAGAATGTATGCTTCCAATCCAACACTGCAGGAGCACTCAAGCCAGCTTGTGCATAATTGCAATTATGCACAAGCTGGCTTGAGTGCTCCTGCAGTGTTGGATTGGAAGCATACATTCTGGGTGTGATGGTCCTATGCCGAGTTCCCCACAGATATACTCAAAGGCGTTGTGTATCCATATTTCTGGTGAGCCTCCAATTTTTACCTTTTTGCACGTGGTGAACAGAGGTGGAGGACACTGATTGAAGATTATTCACATAGTTTAAGAAGTTTTGGTTCCAGCACGGGCAATTTATTTTTCCTGGCACTGGCACTTTTTCACTGAACATTTAATATCATTATTTACTTTGCAATTTACTATATTACTCTGGAAGCGCTGCTAACACTGGACTTATTACACGAGTGTTGACTTTATTTTTGATTTTTTATTTAAAGCAGCAGCTGTGTGATTATTTATTTAATATTTTATTCACAATTTATGTTTTATTATATATTGTTTGTTTTTGCACAATTGGATTCTTGCACGATTGTGTTTTAGCACCTGTAGCACGGGTTGTTACTTTTAGCGCGGTATTTGCATTTTATATAATTGAACAGCAAAGCTAAAAAGGAACAGCAACAAAATTAGCTAAAACCATTGCTTTTTTCCCCCCTCAGAGTAAGGCCTCATACACACGGGCGTTTTTTGACGCCGGCGTTTTCTGGCGTTTTTTGCAGCTCTCCATGTTAGTCACTGGCCCCGTAAAAACGTCGGTGTTTTTGAGCTGTAGATGACGTCGGCGTTAGTGAGCTGAAACTAGAACCCACAGCCATCGCGTTCTGAGGCTGTAACGTTTTGGCATTTTTTGACGCCAGACGCCACAATATGCCAACAAACGCCACCTATTATTATACCGGCGTTCTTTGACGCCGACGTTTTTAGGTTGAAAAATAGCAGAGGGATGATTTTTTTTTAAAAAACGTCTATTGACGCCAACGCTCAAAAACGACGAAAAACACAGACTTTTTATCCTTGACGTCGGGCCCGATGTTTTGTTTATTTTTTTAGAAACGTCCGTGTGTATGAGGCCAAAAGGTGCAGAATTCCCCATTTCCGAGGCACTCCTTTTCTGTGCCCCTACCCACCTCCGAGCACCATTCCTTGGTTCCATCCCCTACCCACCTCTCAGTACTGCCCTTTTTAGGCAATAGAGAACCAAGTAGGATTCTTTGGTGCTAAGTAATTTGTATGGATTTTGGCAATAAGAAATGCAGTAAAATAGATCCTCTGTAGCCAGCAACAATAGATCCCACTAACAATGGACCATCCATAAAATCCGCCCCCACCCCAGTAAAAGAAGACTCCTGGAAGCAGCAACATATCTCCACACAGCCAGCATCAATAGCCTCTCCAGCAACCAGAAACAGTAGACCCCTCCCTCAACATTAGATCTCTCCTGCTGGGTGTAGCACATGACTGCTCAACCAGAGCACTGAATCATGGAAGGGGGTCACATGCTCCCCATACCTTGAAAGTAGGTTTGCACTGATACTAGTATTGGTGCTGATACTGAGCATTTGCCTGAGTACTTTTACTCGTGCAAATGCTCCGATGCTTGATCCGATACCTGGGCAGTCAGGGGTGATCGGTGGGGGAGTTACAAGCACCGATCCCCCTGTATAGATTTCAATAAAGCAGCTGACAGCCGCTTCTCCTCCCTCGTCTTTCAGCTGCTTTATTTTAATCTATATTTAGCCCCCACCCCCAATCACCACTGACTGTCCACGTATCCTCGTCGTCCTCCGTGCTCCTCTGTCAGGATGGAGAGCAGAGGAAGGAGCCAGTAAATCTGTTATTTACCGCATCCTTGCTTTTCCGAATGAAGCTGGTGATCACTGCCTCTGTCCATTTATAACTGAGCATTGTAAACTTGTGTTTACTATGCTTCAGTTTATGAATGGAGAGGAGCCACCTCTGTCTCCTGTCCCTTCATCTTCAGTGCAGCTTGAAATGACTCGAAATGCATGGTCTGGCGGCAGAGTTTCTTTAATCACTTGCCGACCGCCTGCCGCAGCGTGACGGTGGCAAGATGGTTCGTTATCGCGAACCGGCTGCGATAACTAGCATTGTGGGCGCGCTCACTGTGTCCGGGGTGGGCGTATACGTCGGACTCGATAGCCGCCGGCTACCTGCGATGGCCCCCCCCCCCCCGCAGTGAAAGAACGGAGGTCCGTGTCAGTAAACGCGGATCTCCATTCTCATGGGGCTGTGATCACAGGTTTCCTGTATATGGAAGCCATGATCACTCCCCTCCCCCTGCCAGCCCAGCCCCCATACAGTTAGAAAACACCCAGGGAACACAGTTAATGCTTAGAGTGCCCCCTGCAGGTTAACCCCTTCACTGCCAATGGCATTTACACAGTAATCAGTGCATTTTTATAGCACTGATCGCTGTATAAATGCCAATGGTCCCAAAAAATTGTCAAAATGGTCCGACGTGTCCGCTGCAATATCGCAGTACTGAAAAAAATAAAAAATAAAATAAAATGATAAAAACCCCAGAAATTAATTCTCAGCATCCATAAACGCGGCAACGTTTGCGCAAAGCAATCCATAAACGTCAATTGCAATTTTTTTTTAACCAAAAATATGAGGAAGAATATAAATTGGCCAAAACCGATGGAGAAAACAAAAAAAAAAAAAAAAAAAAAAAAAAAGTTTTACATTTTTTTTTTTGGTTTGTATTTTAGCAAAAAGTAAGAAAAAAAGTTTCTTTTGCAAAATTGTTGCTTTTTTTTTCTTATTTATAGCGGCGATCAGAAATGACGCAGAGGAGATCAAATACCACCAAAAGAAAGCTCTATTTGTGGGGGGAAAAAGGACGCAAATTTTGTTTGGGTACAACGTCGCACGACTGTGCAATTGTCAGTTAAAGCAACGCAGTGCCAAATCGCAAATAGTGGTCCTAAAGTGTGAAATCCTTCCGGGGCTGAAATGGTTAACTGCTTCTCGACCAACCGCCGCAGTTATAGGCAAGGTGGCTGGATACTGCGAATCGCCACCACTGGATGTTGGCTCGTGCATTTGGTTTTGTAGGCACACGCGTGCTCCCATTGGCCAGCGGGGGAGCCAATCAGTGGGTCCGGCTGACTCGATGTCCACCGGCCACCAGTGATCTTTCCCCACAGTAACAGAACGGGGATCTGCCTGTATAAAGAAGGCAGATCTCCGTTCTGACAGGGGAGATCACACAGATCCTGTCTTTCTGCTATGCAGGAAAATGGATCTGTGCGTTTCCCCTGTCACGCAGTCCCCCATAGAGTTAGTAAACACCTGCAGGGAACACACTTAACCTTTTGATCGCCCCTGATGTTAACCCCTTCCCTGCCAGCATCATTAGTACAACAACAGTGCATATTTTTAGCACTGATTACTGAAATGTCACTGGTTCCCAAAAGTGTCAAAAATGTCAGTTAGGTGTCCGATCTGTCTGCCGCAATGTCATAGTGGCACTAAAAATCACTGATCGCCGCCATTACTAGAAAAAAAAAATAAAAAAAAAATATTATAATATATATATTTAATAAAAATGCCATAAATCTATTCCCTATTTTGTAGACGCGATAACTTTTGCGCAAATCAATATATGCTTATTGCGATTTTTTTAGCAAAAATATGTAGCAGAATACATATGGACCAAAACGGATGAATAAATTAAATAGTTTACAATTTTTTCTTGGAAATGTTCTATACCAGAAAGTAAAATTTTTTTTTTCTCTTCAAAATTGTCACAATTTTTTTTTGTTTACAGCGCCAAAAATAAAAAACCTCAGGAGGTGATCAAATACCACCAAAAGAAAGCTCCATTTGTGGGGGGGGGGGGGGGAAATAAATAAATAAAAAAGGAGACATCAATTTTGTTTAGGTACGTCGCACAACCTCTCAATTGTCAGTTACAGTGACGCAGTGTCAAATCGCAAAAAATGGCCTGGTCAGAAAGTGGGTGAATCCTTCCGGGGCTGAAGTGGTTAAACAGACAGCCTCATGTTATCTTGAATAGGAAAGATCACAGGGTCTCTGCGTATTTTTGTTCTACCATTCTCACAAGAACCTGGTTATAAAAGTCCATTCCAAAACAGCCCACACACTGAACATTCAAGAACAGGTCTCACCAAATTGGTCAATGCTTCTCAAGTATCCGATGAGAGTTCTTCCATCTCTGAGGAGGACCAAGTGTTTTTCTGTAAATAAAAGAATATTAAAACTTTAGACTTTAAAGTAGAAGATCAGTCAAACACTAAGCTTAAACCGGTTCCCACCCCCATACTAACTACCCTCTAATCTAAAGGAATGAGGTTTATACTTACCTTTTCTGAAGGCGCTCTTGGTCCGGTCACATGATCTCCCCAGCGGCTGGCTTCAGTGAAGAGATGGCTGATAACACTGGCAATGCCTTTGCAGTGACATCACCCCATAGGCTTACTATGGGGCATCCATTGTTGGCTGTCCCGCTACTACACTGGGAGCCAATTATGTGACCGGAACGCAGTGCCCTTAGAATGGGCAAGTATACACATCTTTACAGGTTAGTTGGTATACAGCTTAGAAAGGGGGGGGCGACAGTGGGAACAGGTATAAAAGAAGCATGCCTACAATTCAAAGTCCATTAAAGTGGATGCCAACCTGTGACAACCACTTTAACCTACAGGTAAGCCTAGAAGGCTTACCTGTTAGGTGCCCTGCATATCTCCCAAACCTGTACGGTTCAGGAGATATAAAGTGTTTTGCATGCGCCGATGTCATGTGCAGTGAATAAGTGACCTCCGTGCCGTTTCTCCACTGACCCTGTGCCTTGACTGACGGCTCTAGCGTGCGGTTGTGATGTCTCACGACTCCGGCCAGTCACAGAGCTGGAGTCGCGGCCCTGGAAGGAAGAAGGGCAGAAGATGGACGCGGCCTGGAGCGGGGACATCACTGGATGCCACAGGCTTAGCTTCCAGGTAAGTGGCACAGAATGGGCTACTATGCGATGCACAGTAGCCCATTATGCTTCTACTTTACAGGGTTATATTGAGGAAGTAAACCACATCTGGGTTTACTTCATCTTTAATATCAGCTACTAGGACTGCAACCTTTACTGTTGTTTTTTCTTTCCTTTTAATGTCAGATTATCACTTAGCCCCTGTGTGGGTGAATTATATGCCTGTTCTTGCTTTTGTTCTGTAATAGAACCATTAAGCATAGAAGAGAAAAAAATATTCGTTAAATTTTATACTTGCCAAGGTGGATGTAGCACTGGTTGGATGCCGCATCTGCGCCCCCCCCCCCCGCCCCGGCTGCGTCTAAGACTGAGAACTGAGGGATCAAAGACCTCTGATGGCTGAGTTCTCAGTGTTCCGTGAGCAGAGAGCTGGGGACTGTCAGTAACTGGCTTTTTTTGCTCTGCCCGTTCAGCACTCACTGGAGCACTGGGCCGCGGAGGGGGCAGCTGCCTCAGGCTCTCAGCAGATCACAGAGGCTGAGCCAAGTGCAGGTCCAGGCTGCTGGGTGGATCCCAACCAGCTGTATGACGTCGGCCAACATTTGTTATATTGCATATTACCAATTTTTAGATGCGATGGCTGTATTTGTTTTCTTTTAAGCTCGGTTTCCCTTTCTGCCACCCCCAGCAACTTGGTGAGCCCACTGGCAAGTCTGTTTTTCATAAGACTAAGCTCTCTTGCAGATGTAGCAGTTAGAGGGTTGAAAACATTTAACAATAACCAGGGTGCTTACAATGTTCAACCTAAGGAAGGAGGTCTTCATCAAATTAGGCCAATATGTATTCTGCTACACACACACACTTTTTTTTTTTTGTGGAAAAAACAAAATAAGTGTATATTGATTGGTTTGCGCCAAAGTTACAGTGTCTACAAACTAAGGGATATTTTTTTTTTTTTTTTTTTTTTTTTTA
>BLSH010232229.1:2253-22300 GCA_018402905.1 Glandirana rugosa
GTCAGACGTGTGACACCTTTCGGTGTCGTCAACCGTGGACACAAAGCAGTAGTAGTCTCTGCACGACGCGATAGCGCAGCACGTCTCTGATGATGACGAAACACAGGTGCCAACTGCTGTGGCTTTCCACAGTGTGCAGACTGACAAGGAGGGCAGTGGTGATGGGTGGGTGGAAGATGATGTGGAGGAGGATGATGAGGTCCTAGACCCCCCCATGGAATGAAGGTCATGCGAGTGACGTGTGCAGTTTGGAGGAAGAGGTGGTGGTCGCACAGAGGCACCAGCACAGCAAAAGAGGAATCAGGTTGCAAAAGCTTAGCGAGCGTCCCCTAGACAGTATACCTGCTACTACCCACCACACCCAGGGACCTAGCACACCAAAGGCAGCTCAAAGGCATTCCCCGACATGGCAGTTCTTCAGACAATGTGCTGACAACAAGACACAAGTGGTTTGAACGCTGTGCAATGAGAGCCTAAAGCGAGGAAAAAATGTTCTAAACCTGAGCACAATCTGCATGACCAGGCATCTACATGCAAAGCACGAGCTGCAGTGGAATAAGCACCTCAAAATCCAAGAAAGGTCTCGGCCTCCTCCTACTTCCTCTTCTGCTGCTGCCTTGGCCTCTTCCTCCACCTCTACAGTGCCAGTGTCTCCTGCCACCCAGCAAACAGACGATGTGACAGCAACGCCACCATGTCCGCCACCGTCCCCAAGCATTTCCACACGGTCCCATGGAAGCTTACAGCTGTCCATCTCCCAAACACTGGAGAGAAAGAGGAAGTACCCCCCCACGCACCCGCAATCCCTGGCCCTGAATGCCAGCATTTCAAAATTCCTGGCCTCTGAAATGCTGTCATTCTGTGGACACAGACAGTTTTAAAAACCTGATGGTGGTGGCTGTCCCACAGTACGTGGTTCCCAGCCACCACTACTTTTCCAGGCGAGCCATCCCTTCCCTGCACAAACAAGTCGGGGACGAGATCAAGTGTGCACTGCGCAACTCCATCTGTGGCAAAATCCACATAACCACTGATACGTGGACCAGTAAGCACGGGCAGGGACGCTATATCTCGCTAACTGCATACTGGGCAAATGTAGTGGCAGGTGGGCCTGAGACGGATAGCCGTTTGGCGCATGTCCTTCCTCCACCGAGGATTGCAGGGCATTTCTCTTTGCCTCCTGTTGCCTCCTCCTCCTCTACCACCTCCTCATCTGCTCAGCGTAACACCTTCACCACCAACTTCAGCACATCCAGGGGGAAACGACAGCAGGCTGTTTTAAAACTGATATGTTTAGGGGATAAACACCACACTGCGCAGCAGCTGTGGATGGGCATTGAACAACAGACCGATGAGTGGTAGTTGCCACTGAGCCTCAAGCCCAGCCTGGTGGTGTGCGATAATGGGCGAAATCTCATAGCAGCTCTGGGCCTAACCGGTTTGACGCACATCCTTTGCCTGGCACATGTGCTGAATTTGGTGGTGCAGAAATTTCTAAAAAACTACCCAGATATATCAGAGCTGCTGCAGAAAGTGCGGGCCATCTGTGCGTGCTTTCGGCGTTCTCACCCTGCTGCTCCTCTGTCTGCGCTGCAGCGGAACTTCGGCCTTCCCGCTCACCGCCTCCTATGCAACGTGCCCACAAGGTGGAACTCCACCTTGCATATGCTGGAGAGACTGTGCGAGCAGCAACAGGCAATAGTGGAGCTTCAGCTGCAGCACACACGGGTCAGTAGCTCTGCAGAACAGCACCACTTCACCACCATGCGAGACCTGTGTACCATATTGTGGTGTTTCGAGTACTCCACCAACATGCCAACATGGCCAGTGCCGATGACGCTGTTCTCAGTGTTACTATCTCACTTCTATGTCTCCTTGAAAAAACACTTCGGGCGATGATGGAAGAGGATGTGGCACAGGAGGAAGAGGAGGAGGAAGAGGGGTCATTTCCACAGTTATCAGGGCAGTCATTCACAAGTGGCTCGGAGGGTGGGTTCCTGCACCAGCATAGGCCAGGTAAAAAATTTTCAAGCCAGGGCACAATTCTGGAGGATGAGGAGGACGAGGAAGAAACCGTGCTCACAGCAGGGTGGCCCCGAACACAGCTTGTGGGCATCACTGGAGTGTGGCTGGGGGGATACGGTGGACACAGATGATACACCTCCCACAGGACAGCTTGTCTTTGCCTCTGGGCAGCCTGTCACACATGAGAGATTACATGCTGCAGTGCCTGCTCAACGACAGCCGAGTTGCCCACATTGTAACTTGTGCTGATTAGTGGGTGGCCACCCTGCTGGATCCCCATTACAAGGACAATGTGCCGTCCTTAATTCCCTCACTGGAGCATGATCGGAAGATGCACGACTAAAAGCGCACGCTGGTAGACGCGCTGCTGAGGGCATTTCCAAATGACACAGGGGGCTCAGTGGAAGCACAAGGCGGAGGAGGAAGAGGTCACCAATGCAGCTGTGGCACCGCCAGCACCTCAAAAGGCAGGGTTAGCATGGCCGAAATGTGGAAAAGCTTTGTCAGCAGCATGCCACAACAAACAGCACCACCAGCGGATAGGCAACGTCTTAGCAGGAGGCAGCATTTCAGCAACATGGTGGAACAGTATGTGTGTACATGCCTACAGGTACTGACTGATGGGTCTGCCCCATTCAACTTCTGGGTCTCCAAATTGTGCACATAGCCTGGGCTTGCCCTTTATGCCTTGGAGGTGCTGGCCTGCCCTGCAGCCAGTGTATTGTCTGAACGTGTGCTTAGCACGGCAGGGGGCGTTATCACAGTCAAGCGCAGCCGCCTGTTCACAGCCAACGTGGACAAGCTAACATTTATTAAAATGAACCAGGCATGGATCCCACAAGACTTGTCTGTACCTTGTGCAGAATAGCCATTTAGACCGGCCTCACACAGCCATTGGTATACTTGTGTTTTTTTTTAATATGTCTCAATATTTTGGGGGCTACCCCAATTAGAAAAAAAGAATCAAACAAACAAAAACAGTGTTGGCTACCTCCTCCTCCTCCTCCACCACCGCCACTTCCACCTACACTGCCACGGCCACGGCCTAGTCAACCTCTAGGCTCCTACTCCACATCCACCTCCTCCTTCCATTTTTATTTTTTTTATGTGATTTTAAGTTTTTTCCCTAACCACATTTGTTTGCATGGCACTTGTCCTACTCTTACCCCCATTTTGCTTCCTTTTGCAGTCCTCTAGCCCTTTCCAGGACTTTTTTACAGCCATTTTTGTGCCCAAAAGTTCGGGTCACCATTGACTTCAATGGGGTTCGGGATCCGGGGTCAAGTTCGGTACCGAACCCAAACTTTTCCGCAAAGTTCGGCCGAACCAGACGAAACCAAACATCCAGGTGTCTGCGTAACTCTAGTGCCAATATTTTGTGTGGCCACCTTTCTTTTCCAACACTGCCTTAACCCTCTTGGGCATGGAGTTTACCAGAGCTTCACAGGTTGCCACTGGAGTCCTCTTCTACTCCTCCATGACGACATCACGGAGCTGTAGGATGTTAGAGACCTTGCGCTCCCCCGCCTTCCATTTGAGGATGCCCCACAGATGCTCAATAGGGATTAGGTCTGGAGACATGCTTGGCCAGTCCATCACCTTTACCCTCAGCTTCTTTAGCAAGGCAGTGGTCATCTTGGAGGTGTGTTTGGGGTCACTATCATGTTGGAATACTGCCCTGCGGCCCAATCTCTGATGGGAGGGGATCATGCTCTTCTTCAGTATGTCACAGTACATGTTGGCATTCATGGTTCCCTCAATGAACTGTAGCTCCCCTGTTCCGGCAGCATTCATGCATCCCCAGACCATGACACTCCCACCATCATGCTTATCTGTAGGCAAAACACACTTGTCTTTGTACTCCTCACCTGTTTGCCGTCACACACGCTTGACACCATCTGAACCAAATAAGTTTATCTTGGTCTCATCAGACCACATGACATGGTTCCAGTAATCCATGTCCTTAGTCTGCTTGTCTTCAGCAAACTTTCTTGTGCATCGTCTTTAGAAGAGGCTTCCTTTTGGGATGACATGCAGACCAATTTGATGCAGTGTGCTGTGTATGGTCTGAGCACTGACAGGCTGACCCCCCACCCCTTAAACCTCTGCAACAATGCTGGCAGCACTCATACATCTATTTCCCAAAGACAACCTTTGGATATGACGCTGAGCACATGCACTCAACTTATTTGGTCGACCATGGCGAGACCTGTTCTGAGTGGAACCTGTCCTGTTAAACCGCTGTATGATCTTGGCCACCGTGCTGCAGCTCAGTTTCAGGGTCTTGGCAATCTTCTTATAGCCTAGGCCATCTTTATGTAGAGCAGCAATTCTTTTTTTCAGATCCTCAGAGAGTTCTTTGCCACAAGGTGCCATGTTGAACCTCCAGTGACCAGTGTGAGAGAGTGAGAGCGATAACACCAAATTGAACACACCTGCTCCTCATTCACACCTGAGACCTTGTAGCACTAAGGAGTCACATGACACCGGGGAGGGAAAATGGCTAATTAGGCCCAATTTGGACATTTTCACTTAGGGGCGTACTCACTTTTGTTGCCAGAGGTTTAGACATTAATGGCTGTGTGTTGAGTTATTTTGAGGGGACAGAAAATTTACACCGTTACACAAGCTGAATACTCACTACTTTACATTGTAGCAAAGTGTCATTTCTTCAGTGTTGTCACATAAAAAGATATAATAAAATATTTACAAAAATGAGAGGGGTGTACTCACTTTCGTGAGATACTGTATATATATATATATATATATATATATATATATATTGTGTGTGTGATTAGTTTCAAGTGAAGAGGTTCTGAAACATGTAGTCCAGCCGTATGCCAGGTTAAGGGCTTCCTGCCCATGTTTATTAATTCAGCAAATAAGGACAACAGAAAGGTCTCCCTCGCAGCAAGTAATACCGTAGAGCCTCTAAGGCCAACTTAATGGCCAAGCACTCTCGCTCAACAATACTGTAATTTCCCTCTGCTGGGGTCAGCTTCAAATAGACCACCGGGTGTTCTTCACCATCTACCAGTTGTGACAAAACAGCCCCCAGACCTATACTGGAGGCATTGGTCTGGACTACAAACGCCTTGCTAAAGTCTGGGGCCACCAACACAGGCTTGTTACACGGCGCCTCCTTCAGGCTTTGGAAAGCTGCTTCAGCCTCAGGATTCCATTTAATTGCTACAGAGGAGCTTTTTGCCTTGGTGAGGTCAGTTAAGGGTGCTGCCAGTGTGGCAAAGTTTTGGATGAACCTTCGATAATACCCAACCATGCCTAGGAAGGTTCTCACTTTATTTTTGGTGGCAGGGACAGGTCAGTCTTTAATGGCTTCTACCTTATGGACTTGGGGTTTGATTAGGCCCTGCCCAATGGTGTATCCCAGATATCGGGCCTCTTCTAACCCTAGGGTACACTTCTTTGGGTTTGCGATTAAGCCAGCGTTTCTGATGGAGTTTATGACAGCCTGGACTTTGGGTAGATGATTTTCCCAATCTGTTCTCCAAATAACCACATCATCTAGATAGGCTGCAGAATAACACTGATGCGGCATAAGGATCTCATCCATCATCCGCTGGAATGTAGCGGGAGCTCCATTTAACTCAAAGGGCCTCCACACATACTGCCATAACCCCTTAGGTGTTGCAAAAGCGTTTTTCTCTTTTGCTTCCTCTGTCATGGGAACCTGCCAATACCCTCTAGTGATATCCAGAGTGGTTATGTACCTGGCGGGGCCCAACTTCTCCATGAATTCATCAACCATGGGCATGGGATATGTATCAAAGTTTGACACCTCATTCAGTTTCCGGACGTCATTGCAAAATCTTAAGGACCCATCTAGTTTGGGAACCAAGACTATAGGACTACACCATTCACTTTTAGAATTCTCTATCACCCCGAGGTCGAACATCCTCTGAACTTCCTCGGCTACTGCCTGTCTACGGGCCTCTGGAATATGATAAGGCTTAAGGCGTACTCGAACCTTGGTGTCAGTGACAATGTCATGTTTATTACATTTGTGCAGCCGGGCAAGTCTGAGAAAAAGTCTTTATTGCACTGTAAAAACCCTTTCACCTCCTGCTGTTAGGACACCGACATGGACTCAGGTATCTGAACTTCACTTATGCCTCCCTCTTTTTTAAGTGGCTGATCACCCAGGGCTAGGAGAGCTTCCCTGTCTTTCCATGCTTTAATTCAACTTACGTGATAGATCTGCTCTTTCTTCCACCTGTCTTGTTGGTATACCTTATAGTTTACTTCCCCAACCTTTTCCAGTATCTCATAGGGTCCTTGCCACTTAGCTAGGAACTTACTTTCCACCGCGGGGACTAAAACAAGTATGCGATCCCCCGGATGGAAAGTCCGAACCTTCGCCGACCTATTGTATACTCGTTTCTGGGCTTGCTGCATGTGTTCTTGAACCAGGGGCATTACTGAGGCAATCCTATCCTGCATGGCTGAGATATATTCAATGACACTCCAGTAGGGAATAGATTTAGTCTCCCAAGCTTCTTTAGCAATGTCCAGCAACCCTCTGGGATACTTCCCATACAGGAGTTCAAAAGGTGAGAACCCCGTGGAAGACTTTGGGACCTCTCTAATGGCGAACAACAGGTATGGCAGTAGACAATCCCAATCTCTCCCATCTTTAGCCACCCCCTTCTTGAGCATACACTTAGGGGTTTTGTTAAACCATTCTACTAACCCATCTGTCTGAGGGTGGTAAACTGAAGTATGCAAATGCTTAATACTGAACAATTTGCACAATTCTTTCATCACTTTTGTCATGATGGGAGTCCCTTGGTCAGTTAGAACCTCCTTTGGGATCCCAGTATGGGTAAACATGTGGAACAACTCTTTGGCAATGGTCTTGGAGCAAGAGTTTCTTAAGGGAACAGCCTCGGGATACAGGGTGGCATAGTCCTTGCTGAATAGGATGTACCTCTGTCAGACTTAACTACTGGCCCTATCAGATCCATGGCAATTCGGTCAAGAGGAATCTCACAGGCAATGGTACCAGTGGAGTACGGTAATGGGACATAGGGGCTACCTTTTTACACTCAGGACATGATTCACAATAGTTTTTCACATTGGCATGTATCCCAGGCCAGAAGAAACGCTGTACGACACATTCTTTTGTCTTTTCATAGGCCAGATGGCCACCCAGGGAGTGTGTATGGGCCAGGTTCAGCACTGTCCTCCTATAGGGGCCAGGCACCACGAGTTGTTCCACAACCTCACCTCAAACTTTGTCAACCTGATACAACATGTCATGTTTAACCGCCATATGAGGAAACACATTTTCCAGCCCCAGAGGTACCGGGGTCCCATTGTTTACTTTCACATTTTTCCAGGCATGTACTAGAGTAGGATCCTGTAACTGGGCGGTCCCGAAGTTGTCCCAAGAAACCTCTAGCTCCGGTATGCCGGGCAACTCTAGGGTCTCAGGGGTTACCTCCGGTTCACCCGCATAGACTGCTAGGGGAAAAGACACATTTTCATAAAGGGTAACCCCTACAGCATTTTCATCAACCTTTGGTTCAAAGGGGTTGGGGTTCCCCCCTTCAGTCCCACTAGGAAGTCCAGGCTCAAGGCCCTTCTCTTTCACACTGCAAAGTTCCTGGAACAGTGGAAAGTCTCTCCCCAATATTACACTGTGCAACAGGATAGGGGACACAGCCACTTCATGGCAAACAGATCCTGAGCTGGTTTCAAAGGTCACCAGAACTGTCGGGTACTTCTTACAGTCACCATGCACACATACCATTCATACCTGATGCTGGGTCAGCTGTTCAGGGTCCACCAGCCAGGTATGGACCAGGGTGACCAGACTTCCAGAGTCCAGGAGGGCACGTACACTTTTCCCCTTTATCTGTACAACAGTGCTTGGCATGTCCGGATCAGAGACCAGGCCCGGGCAAGCAAACAGGGACATGCATCAAACTACGTCACATTCTATAGGCACAGGGTTCAAGGGACACTTGGCAGCGATGTGCCCCCACTCACTGCACCACCAACACTGGGGATGCCCACAGGTTCCTCTGGAGCTTTCCGGACGGGGTCTTTCAACAGGGGGTGATGCTCTGAGCACTCTCACTGGCCTTTCAGGACTTCCTTTTTTCGGCTTTACCAATGGTGTTACTGGGGTTGACCGGGCAGCCACAGGAGGGGGTCTTTTGACCATCAGGGATCGTGAAGCTTCAGATCCAGTGACCAGGTCCTCTGCCACCAAGTAGCGTTCCACCAGCTCAACCAGAACGTCCTTTGAATTTGGATCAGATTGCCCCACCCACCTCTGCAACTCAGGGGGTAGAGCTCTCAGGAACCGGTCCATTGCAACTCTTTCCACTATTTGGTGCCCTGTGAGTATCTCAGGCTGAAGCCACCATTTGACCAGGTTGATTAGGTCATACATTTGGAAGCCGGGGGATCCATCTGCCTTGAAACTCCAGCTGTGTACTCGCTGTGCTCTTACTGCCGTGGTAACTCTCAGACGTCGCAAAATCTCAGCCTTTAGTTTGTCATAATCTCGGGCATCTTCAGCGGACAAGTCAAAGTATGCTTTTTGGGAGTCGTCTGCTAACAGTGGGGCCACCAGCTCAGCCCAGCGGTCTTTAGGCCAGGCCTGCCCCTCAGCAGTTCTTTCAAATGTACATAGGAAGGCTTCCACATCATCCTGGAATATCATTTTTTGTAGAAGGTGAATTTCGGTGCCTGGCAGGGTTTCTCCAGGGGACCCTGTGGAGACATTTGCAGTCTGAGCTGGCATCCGCTGCAGTATTTCAGCTAAGGCCTGTGAGTCTTTCTCAGCTGCCTGAGCCAAAGCAGCCACTTGTGCCTCTGTTGGCTGAGCCAGGGCAGCCACTTGAGCCCCAGCTGTCTGTGACAAAGCAGTCACTTGTTGCTGCTGAGCAGCCAACATTTTATTGGTTGGATGTTGCTGAGTGGTCAGCATTTTATTGGTTTCTTGTTGCTGTGCAACCAACATTCGATTAGTTTCTTGCTGTGCAGCATTACTTTGGACCAAGGTCCTTATCAAGTCCTCCATGCTGCAGATTCACAGTTACACTGCAGTACCTTGTGCCTTTAAGTGGTATAGACACACACTGCTGTCCTTTTAACACCACTGCCCCACGTTCACACAGCTTATTTCAATGCAGTCTTTTAACAACAGGTATACAGTGTAGCCAGCAAACTTACCTTTCAGCATGGATCAGTAGAGGGCTTGTACACATCTGTTTCCACCAATTGTGGGCAATTCATTTCAAGTGAAGAGGTTCTCAAACATGTAGTCCAGCCGTATGTCAGGTTAAGGGCTTCCTGCCCATGTTTATTCATTCAGCAAATAAGGACAACAGAAAGGTCTCCCTCGCAGGGGTAGAAAAACAGTTCCAAAACCAAAAGTCCATTCAATGAATATAAGCCCCCTGGCTACCAGATAGATCTCACTGGGTCTGCTTCAGTCCTGCAGGCATGTTCACTCACAGCCTGCTCCTTCTCTCTCAGCACCACCACTGATTACACCCAGGTCAGGCAAAATTATACCCCAGCTGGGGAGCAAGGGGTGGCAGTAATCAGGGACACTGTAACTGGTGTAGTGGTGATCAGGGACACTGTAACTGGTATGGCGGTGATTAGGGACAATATGACTGGTGTGGCGGTGATTAGGGACAATATGACTGGTGTGGCGGTGACCGGGGACACTGGGATTTTTTTTTGTAACTATAATAGCTTATTCCAGTGATGATCACTGTATAAGCAATAATTTATATCTGTGTTTGGCATCCATGCATTAAGCTGTTGTTTACTATTGTCATTGCTGTGATTGGCTCCACCTGTAACATGGTACAGGGCTGCTTTGATGGGCCCTGTACCATGTGATAAATCACAGGGTCTCGGGGGCTCTGCTAGGTGATCCGCTGTGTCCGCCACACTGTATTCACGAGGAGTACTTCTCCCAGAACAATGATTATCCTGCCCAGCCTTTTATATACATTGGGCGGGCGTGCAGATAAACAATACAGTAGAGAACACCAAGAGATCAAAATCACAAGCACAACAGGTTGCATTTCCTCTGTGCACATCTGTATCTGCAGAGATGGGAGCATGTTTACTACCACCATCACAAAAAATAAAAACACTAAAAAAAAAAAAAAAAAACTAAAGATTATCACCAAAACCAGAATAGGAGGAAAAGCTTTTAATGAGGACACTAATTCTGTGGACTCTGTCCAAGGGGGCATTCTCTCACTTTTGAGAGATTTCCTCTCAATTCCTAAAAGGAAAACTCCCTAATAACAAAATAGACCACAGAAGGCCAGAAAAAAAGAAAACCTGACTTGGGTTTCAACCATTCCCTTCTGCATCACAAAAAATGACTTTAAATATAATTTAATTTTACACTGTGAGCTATATGTGACAAGGTTGCTTTCTAACCCTAAGTTTGGCTCAGATTTTACATATGTGAATAGTTTCAGTAACTCAAATAGGGAATAGATTTTTGTTTGAACCAAACCAACATTGGGTCCAAATTTCACATGTTTGAAGTTCAGCAGCTAAACTAAATGGGTGTATGACCAAACCAAACTTGCAGCTGCAGTGGAAAGTGAAACATTTAGCAGTGGTATTAGTTCAGCTACTAAATGTAACAGACAGGTTAATGACACCCCACAAGCATGGCATCTAAAGTATTTTGTTCTTTTATGTTTCATTTTATATGGCTGCTCTCCACCAAACTTAATTTTTAAAAACTGCAGTGCCCACTATTAAAATGCAAAATGTTCTAGACTCTACAGTATACACCTTTTAACCACTTCAATACAGGACACCTTCCCCCCTTACTGCCCAGGCCAGTTTTCAGCTTTCAGTGCTGTCACATTTTGAATGACAATTGTGCTGTCATGCAATACTGTAACCCAACAAAATTTCTATCATTATTTCCCACAAATAGAGCTTTCTTTTGGTGGTATTTGATCACCACTGGGGTTTTTATTTTTTGCGCTACAGCCAAAAATGTAAAAAAAAAACTGTTTCATTTCTGTAATTTTTCTCCTTCACTGCTGAGCACTGATGAGGCTGCACTGACGGGCACTGATGAGGCAGTACTGATTGGCACTGATGAGGTGGCACTTATATGCAGCACTGATAGGCAATACTGATAAGCAGCACTGATGGGCACTGATAGGTGGCACTGATGGGCACTCATAGGTGGCACTGATGGACACTTATAGGTGGCATTGATAGGTGGCACTGGTGGGCACTTATGGGCAGCACTGGTGGGCACTAATGGGTGTCGCTGATAGACGGCACTGATAGGAAGCACTGATCAGGAGGCACTGGCAAGCATCACTGATGGGCACAGGGTCCATCCCCAATGGTAACTGATTGTCATCCCTGGTGGGCTCTAGTGGGCTTACCTGGTGGTCATGGGTGGGCATCCTTGGTGGCCATGGGTGGGCATCCCTGGTGGTCATGGGTGGCCATCCTTGATGGGTCTGCACTGATAATCAATGCACTGATTATCAGCTCAGACCCACCCTGACAGGAAATCAGCCGATCTGTCAGCGCGAGTGGAGGAAAAGCTGATACATGGCTTTTCCTGTTTACACTGTGATTGGACACAGCTGATCTTTACAGCTCTTTATCTAGATTAGAGATCCGGTGTGTCAGACCGACGCACCACACCACCGATCACCGTGCTACGCGCCCCCATGGGTGCACGGTCGTGGCTTATCCTGCTGGACATCATATAACTCCCAGTCAGGATAACAGAACCACTTTCCGGCCATCATTCTGCTATATGGTGGGGGGAAGGGGTTAATAAATGTTTATACTTTATGTAATCAGCTTAAGTTATCTTATCAACATGTTATGGTGCTCAAAACTTTAATTATGTATTGTATTTCAAAAATTAAAACACAAGATTGGCGCCACTAATGTGATTAGAGCAGTGGTTCTCAACTCCGGTCCTCGGGACCCACCAACAGGCCAGATCTTAAATATTACCTTGGGGAGATGCAGACTAGAATGCTGCAATCACTGAGCAGCAAATGATATCACATGTGATGTATTTCAGTTATCCTGCAAACCTGGCCTGTTGGGGGATCCCGAGGACTGGAGTTGAGAACCACTGGATTAGAGTAATCAATTTTAGAGTTTTGCGGCCCCCTTAATGTGAAGTGTTCACATCTATGATAATGTATAGTTGAAAAGGAAATGGCGTTCACTCTCTAGTGTATTCTATGCTGTGATAAATTAAAACAGTGAATACCAAAATAATTAATTTGTGTTTACACATCCTATCTCCATCACACTTTGATGACGTAAAGAATGAAACCTATTTTAAATCAACAATGCAATCCAAATGTGTATATAAATTGGATAATAGTTCCCAAAACAATTGACCTTCCCCCAAGGGAAGTAAACGTGTATAAAAACAAAAAATCGCTGACAAAAAAAATTAACAAAGAATTAGTAGAAAGTCCATCCACCAAAGTGTAAAAGGAAGTGATTCCGATTAAGGTCATAAAATACTTTTCTGTTCACATCAGTGCTCCACCACCACGCATGCTTAAACAAATGCGCACTCACCAGAAATTAAAATCAATAACGCCCTTTACAATAAATCCTTCTTGCAGACATAGAACCTTTTTAGATAAAGCCATTATAAAAACCTCTGGTGGTTCCTTCTGAAATCTCTATACAGCCGTTTGACACCTCTAATTCTCATTCATTTGACCCAGGTCATGCTCAAAAAAAGAGTGTTGGAAACATCATCGTGCAACACGTTTTAATGTAAAAAATAGTACGCAAATACAAAGATAAAACACTCACATCTTGATGTGCTGAATGCCAGCATCAACATGTACAGTGTGTGTAGTTTGTGCACGAGCAGCGCCGACTCTCAGCGTGCGTTCCACCACTCGGAACCAGGAGAACAAGAAGTGACATCAGACGGAAGCGGGGGTGGCCTCAATGCATTTTGTGTACCCACACGTCATCAGGAAGCTTCCTGATGACGTGTGGGTACACGAAATGCATTGTATTGTATTTCTCTAGCTAACTGAGGAAAGCCACGTTTACTCATATCATTAGAATGATGGGGCATTTAGGTTAGTATTTTGGACTTGGCAGCTCTGAGATTCAAAAATAATTTAATTTAAAATTTCTGATAGCTGTCAATATTAGCAAAAGCTAAAGTAGAAGTCCAGGTTTTGACTAAAGAAGCTTAAAACTACTCAAACCCCCTCCTAACTCATATTCTAACTACCCTGTGAAAGCATAATGCTTATAATTTCCTATTCACAGAGCTCTGGTCCAGTCACTTGACCGACTCCCAGCACCAGCTTCAGGGGAAAGCAAGGATAGCTGACAAAGGATGCCCCATAGTAAACCTATTGGCAATGTCATTGCCCAAGCATTCCAGCCATTTTTGCTTGCTTCTCCCCTGAAACTGGCTGCTAGAAGCATCACGTGACTGGACCAGGGTGCTCTGAGAATAGGTGATTTTAAGCTAATTTTTTCTACAGGGTAGTTCGAATAGGAGTTAGGAGGGTAGTGGGAGCCATTTTAGACTTAGTTGGAATTCAGCTTTAACAATTTGGTCCTTCTTCCTGTTCCAGGGCTGGTAAAAATGGATGCAAATGTGTTAACTTATGTGTTTCTGTTGAATGTATGAATAGAGCTGAATGAATCTGTAAACTTCACACAGTGATAGCAGTGTAGCAAGTAAAAAGATGATAACTAAACTGGCCATATATCGACCGACGTTTTGCCATTTCAGTAGGAACCATACACATTTTAATACATATATGACTGTTCCCTTTCATGAGAAGTCACTCTATTAATTGACTTTTCATGAATGGGCTTGTTGCAAAATTTTCACTTGATCAGTGAATTTATCAGTGTATTCTGACGGCAGAGGAGTCCCGCTGTCAGAACACGACACTATGGGGAGGTTTTCCCCATCCACCTCAAATGTAGGAAATCGGCTCTGTTTATTTTTTTTCTTTTTGTTTAGCCGCCTGGCTGAACGAAAATAACTGAGGCATGTATGACCAGCTTTAGTGTAAATGAAGACCTCTAGTTTATAACCTTTTTTTATTTTTTTGGTTGTGCATGTGTGTTTGTTATGTTAAGACACAGAGGCTGATAAAAATAAAAAGTGGGCCATAGGTTTTAAAAAAAAGGTCCTTTTGCCCATAACAACCAATCAACTTACAGCTGTCGTTGTTGCAGAAAAAGCTTAATATGAATGAGGTATTCTGATTTGCTGCCAAGAGCAAGACATTTTTCTTCTTGCACAATTTTCATACATCAGCACTATGTTGGGAAAAACAAGATCTATATATGTAAAGCAAAAAAATGTTACAAATAGCAGAATTATGATTTAGTGACTAGCAATGCTGCCCAGTGGCAGTATTCTGGGTTTAGATACTTTCACACTGCTTATAAATGCTAATGCTGGACTGCTCATTAACCACTTCAGCCACGGAAGGATTTCTAGCTTTAGGACCAGAGCACTTTTTCCAATTTGGCACTGCGCCACTTTTACTGGAAATTGCGAGGTCATGCAATGCAGTACCCAAACGAAATTTGCGGCCTTTTTTTCCCACAAATATAGATTTTTTTTGGTGGTATTTGTTCATCGCTGCTCTTTTTATTTTTTGTGATATAAACAAAAAGAACAGACATTTTGAAAAAAAAATGATATTTTCAACTTTATGTTATTACAAAAATACAATAAACTAAATTTTAGTCATACATTTTTGCCAAAATGCATTTAGCCACATGTCTCGGGTAAAAAAAAAAAGTAAATTAGCGTATATTTATTGGTTTGCGCAAAAGTTATAGCGTCTATAAACTAGGGTACATTTTCTGGAATTTCCACAGCTTTTATTTTATGACTGCCTATCTCATTTCCTGAGGTACAACCCCCCCCCAAATTACCCCATTTTGGAAAGTAGACACCCCAAGGAATTTGCTGAGAGGCATGTTGAGCCCATTGAATATTTTATTTTTTTGTCATAAGTAATTGAAAGATGACCAAAAAGAATAACAATGAACAATGAACAGTAAAGGTTAGGGTCTCCAAAAATGCTGTGACATCTTTGGAGACCCTGTGAACGTTTGTCCTATTTCTGTGTAGTGCTGTTCCCTACACTAATACTCAACTAATGAATGGTAGCGCTCGAAACAATCACCGATGCAGAGACCAACTGGCCCAAACAGGTGGAGCAATAATATTGGGTGTCATGCCTGTATCCGCATCGTCGGTAGACACAACATCTTTTTTGGGGGTATCGATGGGTAGGGGTACCAGGGATGGCATGCGAATAATCCCGTCCATGCAGCTGGCTCACTGCATTTGGATTGGGAACATGGGGTGCAGAACCATCTGGATACAGAAGGGCTCTGATGATCTCTTCCTGGAGTTGCAGGAGAGGTCCCGTCCGTCCTAACGCTTTGTATAGCACAAAAACGTTCAGAAAAGCCAACTGAAATAAGTGAACAGACACCTTTTTGTACCAGCGTCTGGACTTACGGGCAATTAAGTACGGCGCCAATAACTGGTCATTGAGGTCCACAGCTCCCATATTAAGGTTATATTGGTGGACACAGAGGGGTTTCACCACAACACCAGTCGCCGTTCTAATTTGGACAGCCGTGTCTGCATGAATGGAGGAAAGAACAAAAACATCCTTTGTATCCTTTCACTTCATCGCAAGCAAATTACCACATCTCAAGCAGGCTCTCTCCCCCTGACTAAGTCGGGAATCTACCAGCCGTTGGGGGAAGCCCCAGCGATTAGGTCGCATGGTGCCACATGCGCCAATTTGGTTATCAAGTAAGTGACTAAAAAGTGGCACGCTTGTGTAGTATTTGTCCACGTATAAATGGTACCCCTTTCCGAATAAGGGTGACACCAAGCTCCACACAATTTTGCCAGCACTCCCCATGTAGTCTGGGCATCCTTCTGGCTCTACGTGGCTATCTTTGCCCTCATAAACCATAAAACTACATGTATAGTCTGTGGCCCTGTCACAGAGCTTATACATCTTGACCCCGTATCTGGAATGCTTCCTGGGGACAATACTGTTTGAAAGCAAGATGTCCTGCAAATTTAATCAGGGACTCGTCCACGCACACAACTTGGTTGGGAATAAAATGTGCTGCAAACTTTTTTGAAGTGGTTTATGAGGGGCCGAATTTTGTAGATCCGGTCAAATTCAGGGTCCCCATATGGACGACCGAGTTCATTGTCACTGAAGTGCATGAACCGCAGAATCTGCTTGAATTGTGTCCTGGCCATGGAAGCAGAGAAGACATACATGTGATGAATTGAGTCAGTGGACCAATATAACCGCAATTCAGGTAGATGATGTACGCCCATGATGAGGGTCAGGCCCAGAAAGGTCTTAAATTCGGAAACCGTAATTGGTTTCCAATTTCTGGCAAGTTACAAATGGGGATTAGCAGCGATGTATTGACCAGCATATAAATTGCTTTGGTCCACAATAGATCTATAGAGATCTTTGGTGAAATACAGCGAAAAAAAATCAATGGCCCTAAAGTCAACTGTATTCACCTGAATTCCGGGTTGGGCAGTGAATGGGTGAAGTACGGGCGCTGCATCAGTGGTGGGTTGCCAATTAGGGTTTGTAAGCACATCAGGAAGGGCATTATGGGCTCTGCGGGCCTGTGTTCTTCGTCTTCGTGGCTGCGGGGCATTACTTGTGCTAGCCACACCAGCTTGAACTGCACTTATGGGACTTGCCACGTCACCAAGTGTTACTGCAGTGCTGGTTGTATGACCAGGATGCACTAGGCAGCTGGTGTTTGCCAGGTCACCAGGAGTAGCGATGCTAGCACTTGCTCTCTGCTCCATACGTTAGCCCTGCGGTTCATGCACCTCAGCGACAGCTAAACGGGATCTGGTACACCTGAACTTAGCAGGGACCACCCAGTCGTCAGAGCTATCTGTCATGGAGCGGCTGTCGTATACTAACTCGAATGGTGTGTCTGAATCTGAAAAATGCTGTTTTTGTATTTTCCTTGCACGTGATTCATAGTGAAGTGAAGCTTCATCTCATTTACTTAGCTCTTGAGCAACCGTGCTTGTAGCGTGCTTCACTTGCAAAGTGCACATTTATTTTGCCTTTAGTAACTCAATCCCTATGTCTAAGTTGATAAATGTACCAACTAATCAATCATTCTACTAATTAGTAAGATCCATTTGCAGTCATTTTACACAAACACGTGTACTCCTTCAAAAAACTTTAACATCAGTATTTTGTTTTCAAAGTATAAACAACTTCCTTCCACAACAGTCAAAGCAAATATTTGGCCAATAATATATGTAATTTAAAATTGTGGAATCCAAGGAATTCTCAGGTAATTCCTATTTAATGTAGCTAAATAGAATAGTCTCTATAAGACTCCATAACAATAGAGTATAGCTGAAAATCACTACGTCAGTAAAATAGTTATGAACAAAAATAGCTTTCTGTGAAGTCCAGGGTGGCACTGGTAACACAGGTAAAAAGCTGGAGGGATCCGAGTACAAGAGGCCATCCAGCTGGAACTAGATTTGCTAAAAGTGATTTCAGTGGGGGGGGGGGGACTTCTGGGATGTAAGCAGCGTCTCCTCGGAGTTCCAGGCCGCAGCACCATCCTCCAGTATCCTACAGCAGCCGCAACCCCTTTAATCCTGCACCATGCACCCAGAGCCACCGTCCGAACGACCAGGGCACATGGCCATGGTGAAATGCGTCGGCCGCAGAATTGCTCTCCAAGTTTGCTCATAGAGGAATCCAAGATGGGGCCTGCACCATGAGGGAGATGTGGCGCCACACTCTGCTGCAGATCCACCATGGACGGAGGGGGAGGCAAACTGGGCAACGGACACAGATCCGATGGGGACTCCGATACCATCTCCTGCTACATCTGCCAGCCAGGGATCACCAGTGGCACAGGTAGGGGAGCCTTCTCTGTCCCAAATACTGGACACTATTAAATCGTGCCATGCATCCCTCTCCTCCCAAATTGAGACCCTCCAGGTGGACTTCACAATACTGAAAGATGATGTGCACAAGGTCAAACACAGGGTGTCCAATGTGGAGCAGAGAATAAGCACAATGGAGGATGATCTCGCCTCCCTCATGGTCACTGTTAGAGAGCCCACAGGATCCCTTTGAGGGCCCCCCTGCCGGGTCAGTTCCCAAGGCCTATGATTGCACGCTTTCTTTATTTCAAGGACAGGGAAACTATCCTTAGACGTGCCTAACATACCTAACCTGATTTACAATAACAACCAGATTACTGTCTTCCCGGATTTTTCTGCTGCCACACAAAAACAGCACGCAGCATTCCGGAGTGTGAAGCTACGTCTGCGGGAGCGCAGTTTACCTTATAGCATGCTTTACTCTGCAAAACTTTAAGTGGTACACCAGGGAAGAACGCAATTCTTTACCTCGCCATAGGAGGCAAACCGCTGGCTGGAGTCCCTGGGCAGTGCTTGAGGCCACTTTCTACTGAGGACTTGTTCCCTACGTTGATGCCTGCCATTTCTACGGGCATGGCATTGTTCTAACCGTATGGAGGGGCTTATTGCTCCTTACTTAACTTTATTTGTAGCGGCTGCTCAAAATAGTTTCACCAAGCTGTGCCTGGAAAACTGTACGATTCAGTTGTAGTTACACCCTTTTCTTTAACTCCGGCTGGATAAAGAAGAAATCCCCCTCTAGGGCGTAGAGGTTTTGTTTCTGTTCAAGGGAAAAAGTCTATAGAATGTTTGGAACTGTAGACAGGGTGGGGGGTGTTGGGAATGGGACTTTCAAGTTGTTAACTCGGTATGGGGTGGGGGAAGGTTGGAATTGGATCCCTTGTTTTGGATCTATTGAAATTATTTGGAACTTTTTTCTCATATTGTCATGTCATGCACTATTATTAATGCAACACAATGTCTACTGTTTGATGCAGTTGATGTATAGCTACTGCACCGCTGTCTGTACAGCTAATACTATAAATACTATACATGTCACTATACATCTAATACCAATGTGTCGTGGTTGCCCCCCGGTGGTCAATGCGAAATTGGGTCCTTCCACTAAACATGGCTACTCACATACAAAATATTAATATATAGCGTTGAGCGAACCCGGACTGTAACGTTTGGGTCCGTACCGAACTTTCGGGTGTCCGGGGCACGGACCCCGACCCGGACATTTCCAAAATCGTTCGGGTTCGGTCCGGGGTTCTGCTATTTTACTCCACGTGTTGAGAAGCTGCAGGGCAGCCAATCAACAAGCGTTTCACTGGTTTGCCCTTAGAAGCCATCACAGCCATGCCTACTAATGGCATGGCTGTGATTGGCCAGTGCATCATGTGACCCAGCCTCTTTATAAGCTGGAGTCACTTAGTGCTGCAGTCGCATGCTCTTGGGTTAGTGTAGGGAGAGGTAGCTGACAGCGTGAGGGAGAGAATAGAGACATTTTAAGATCTGATCCTGCATCCTGAGATAGATTACTTTACTACTGCTGTGCTGTTGCTCTGAGGACAGATAGCAGAAATTAGAGATTTCACATACCGCTGCTTTGAGTTGCAAATCAAACTCTGCATAAAACAATGATCGCTACGATCGTGCTCAACGATCAGATTGTTGGACTAATTTGAGATTTCAAATACCGCTGCTTTGAGTTGCAGATCAAACTCTGCATAAAACAACGATCGCCACGATCGTGCTCAACGATCAGATTGTTGGAGGAATTTGAGATTTCAAATACTGCTGCTTAGAGTTGGAGATTGCAGATTAAACTCTGTCTAACGCAACGATCGTACGTTCGTACACAACGATCAGATTGTGGGATCGTACACAACGATCATATTGTGGGAGTAATTTGCGATTTCACATACTGCTGCTTTGAGTGATCTGACTGCACTAGGTAGAGGCTTCTGCTTAGAGGGACAGATTCTTGTTCCAAAACCATTGCCTACTCCTATAGGGCCAGCTGTTGCT
>BLSH010232229.1:33650-56079 GCA_018402905.1 Glandirana rugosa
AGGATCTACACTTAAGGGTAACAATTAACCAAGTGGATAACAAAGATAGACAGAAGAATCGAGAACCTCTACACTAATTGGTGAAGTTATGATACGTGAATCTTGTGAAATGATGGTCTGGTTAAAAATCAAAAGTCACGACAACGCGAAACTTAATGTTAACGCGCCAGCACGCTGTGACATGGGTTTGTCCAAAAAATAGTAAAACAAGGGTGTTTATCTCGAAAGAAAACCACCATAAACTAGTGGGGACGCCCAAAATAAAAAACGCGATGTTTATTTTTTTCTGGCTTATAAAACTTTTTTTTTTTAAGAGATAAAAACAGTGTTTTGAAACATTTATTCATTTATCAGTGTAGCCTCATCAGTGCCCACCAGTGATGGAGAAAATTTACTTATTTACAAAGTTTTGTGACAAAAATAGAGAATTTTTTTTTTTCAAAATATTCGGTCTTTTTTTATTTGTAGCGCAAAAAATAAAACCCGCAGGGGTGATCAAATACCACCAAAAGAAAGCTCTATTTGTGGGAACAAAATGATAAAAAACCTGTTTGGGTACAGTGTCGCACGACCGCGCAATTGTAATTCAAAGCGCAACAGCACTGAAAACTAAAAATTGGTCTGGTAGTAAAGTGTTCTAAGTGCATAGTATTGAAGTGGTTAATCACATCTCCAAGAGCTAAGAAGACAGATAGAAACAATAGGTGAACCAATTAACAATGGGAATTCACATCTAGGAGGCACACAATGGGGCAAAGACACTTAACACATAACACCTTAAACAGATTATAGCAGGAGACCTCACCATCAGGTTGTTTTGAGCTGATTATATTAACATCTGCCCTGAGTCTCTCAGTCTAAAGTAGCCATTGCTGTTTTGGGCAAAAGGGCCCCAAATCTGTATCCTGGGTCCTAGATTCCCAGAGTCTTGTTTCGAGGAGACATGGACCCGTGTCTGAAGCAAGACAACACTAAGGGTCCCCCAGGCACAAACCTCCCAAGAATAGAGCCCCTCAAAAGCCAGGGCCCATAGTCAGTAGGCAAGAGGCTATCCTGCAGTCCCCTCAAAAAAACCCTGACCTGTGTGGGTCTGTCTCTTCACAGTAGATGGTTGTTTTGGAAAAGATACATGCTATTAGTCTCTTGCCTGGCAGCCCACATGTCAGTTTTTACAGTGCAGGGCCAGTCACCTGGCTGCAGATCATTTGGCCAGGTGAACAGCTGAAGGCCAAAGGGCCATGCCTCTGGAACTGGAGTCAGTCATTATGGCAGTCATGGAGGGCTTCCTACAGTAGTTAGTTCTTTTGGAGTGGCTATGTACTATTGGGCTCAGGCCCAGCTGCCTACATGCTGGTCCTGATAGTGGAAGGCCTCTTAACTGGCTGCAGATCACTTGTCCACTTTTTCTTTTAGAACTTTGAATTGGGGTTGCTTCTGTCTTTCTCTTGCAAGGTTTCTCTACCCTTGTTATCCCTCTACTAATTGTCCCCTCATCTGTCTGCATCACCCCAGATGGGCTACCTTACTTTGCCCCTTTTTCCTATTGCATTACTCTGTGCTATGTCTGGCAGTTCCAAATTGTGGAAAGTATTCCCCTCTTCTCTGCTTTCTGTCAATGAAGTGTACCCTAGGGTCCCTCAATGCTACTACGGGTATACACAACTTACAAGTGTTAACTATCTGTCAGGAGAATCTTTATAATCTGCTGAGTGGGGAAGGAGTAACCTTTTTGCTTCCCCCTATGGGCCATTATTGGTCAATTCTTCCTGGTGATCTGCTGGGAACCCATGTGATTGAATCTGGTCCCACAAGTAATTGCTGTGGCAAGAATCTTGCCAGGAATAATAGGGTCATTATTGCAGTGGCAGTAGATTTGTTTATTCCCTCTGGAGTAGTACTACCAGATGCTGCTATCATGCCTCTCCCATCACCTTTGCCTGACATAGCTGATACTGTTCATAGATGCCAAGTTTAGCAGAATAGTTAATCGGCTGAATGATCAGCCTGGGAGTGACTGATTTGCTGTTCATTAAACAGGTGCAAAGTTTAAGCAATAATGCAAAACCGGTAAATGGTGGCAAAGAGTTTGCATACACTGCAGAGCAATCCAAAACAGATTATGAAAGCTACACAAACATTCACTCTTCACAGCAATGTCTATATGACTCAATCAGGGTAACATGCATGCATGAAATGGTCTCTAAAAGTCTGCATAACCTGGCAGAAAATCACCTTCCCAGGTACCACTGTCTCATCAGATGGGACCTCTCTGAGCTACAGAGGGCAGCAAGCTCAGGAACTTATCTTCCCTGGGTGTGTTCAGAAACCAAGGGAATTCTGTAAATCAGAGTTAAAGGGGCTGCACCTGCAGCTTGGTAAATAGGTATGCCACTACAACGATAGATTTTAAGGTTTTGTGAACTGGGTCCAATCAATTCATGGCACGCTTCATTTGTTGATGGTATGGCATTGTGGCAGTTTTTCCTCTCTGCTTGGAAGAAACAGCTCCTAACATTACAACAACAACAACACATAAGCCAACTAAAAATTTGGCCATACTAAATTTCAGAAATTTGCCCCAAAGCTGATGAAGTCATAAACATTTCTGTGCATTAATTCCTTTCCATTGAATATTTTGGATCTTTCTAAATGAATATCTAAAATTTAAAAAAATGTACACAAGTATCTTAATTAAGATGTTTTACAAACAATATAAACTTTATACATGATAAGATAAGATAAAAAGGGACAGGAGTGGTGGTGACAATCCAAATGGTGTACATGTAATAAGTAGTAATCTGGTCATTATTAGTACTGCTAACCATTTTGTTCTTTCCTGAAACAACCATGCTTGTGATGCGGGTCATGGTGAAAAGTGTGTTGAAAATCTGTGTATTATACAATAGTCTAGTAACTGAATTTTAAGTTCTAATACTACTTTATCTACAGTATAGTAAAATTGTGCACATGTGCCACAAACATTACAATGCTATGAGGGGAATAATAACTGCACGAGTTGCAGGAATAACTACACCAAAAGCTGTATTTGAAGTACACGTTTATTGAATATGAGTAAATAAATGAATGTTTGACAGTTGAAATCTAAATGCATCTTCTCTTGTCACTTCAGTGTATAGCAGTGCACACTCTGAGGTTAATCCAAGTAAAACTAAAGGGTGCCTTTCTTCAAAGTGAGCGTTTAATCCACTTGACAAATTGTAATTTGACACTGAAATCATTTCCAGTGTCATCCTAGACACAATTGAGTCTCATTCTTTCTCCCTGAGTACATCTTTGCCCCCGTGGGAGATGCAATGTTACAGCCAAGAAAAAGAATTAAATTAGGTACAGAAATCAATCGTATAACTGTTTCCAGAAGGAGTAAACATTGGCTAGCTCTGATTTCCCATCTTTGACTACAACACAAATGTCTTTGAAATTGCATGTAATGAAATGAAAGGCACGCCGTGACTCGGTAATGAAATACACTGCATGACACATGGGGCTCCTGGCTACATTTGGCAAGTGTCATATCAACGTTGGTACACATACTGTAGTTGAAATACTAATGATTCCTCAACTGATCTTTACAAGTTCTATTAAGTGCCAGCGTAGTTTCCAGCAAGCTGAGTGTATAGATTGTAGTACTGTGTGGCTCATGTTTTAGTGCCCCACAGTGACTGCACTATGTTATTAAAATGGCAAATGCGCAATGCAGTTCTTCAGAGGTCCATCCAAATTGAATAATACCACTGGCTAGGCGTTATACCTTATAATTTTAGCTTGCTGTTTGAAGCTAATACTGGTGATTGTAGATTTAATTAATGAGCAGCACACTAGAGAATCAAATTATACAGGCCTGACTGAACCTATGGTACCCGAGCAGCAGTCAATAAACTCTGACTCTCATCTTCCAATATATTGGTCGATGTCATTGACATCTAGATTATGGAAGAGAGATTAGCTTTTTTTAATCCTAGCTATAAACACACCAAACTTTTATATATTGTGGTGCAACATTGGTCCATATAAATATATGTCTGTATTATATAGAAAGAATGGCAAGATCCTTATGAAAACTGGATTAAATAAGGCTAGACTGCATTAAAAGCATGCTACTGCTTTATAGGTTCATCATGTCAAGAACAGTGATGTTCAGTTGAATGATTGAGTTGCATATCTTCACTTTTAGCCAGGGATATCAGGAAGGTTTGATATTAGATCTTAATACTGTACATTTGCAGGAGGTAGGCATTCTTATGTACAGTGTAGTAGTATTAGATACATTTCCCACCAGCAAAGAATCTTAATGAGTTTTATATGTTTTCCTTATGACCCCCACAACCTGAAAATATACCAATAGTATAATCATCTTCAGCTTAAACTGGCATGTGCTAATGAAAATATACCAGGGACATTGCACTGTATGTGTCTTTCTTTGGCAAAGACTGATGTGAATGGTCTTTATGCTATGGGATGGTCCGTGGAATGAGTTGATAATTTTTTAAATGTCACGACAATATATCTATTTTCATATTTTAGACAGAGCTTAAAAACACTAGCGATGCTTTAACTGAATAAATATTACAGGCATTTTTTTACCCAGTCAGTGTGTGTACTAGATTAAAAATGATGATGTTAATGCTTCTATTGCATCTATATTTAAAACCTGGTAAGATAAATTAACTTCCAATTATTTTTAATGCAGGAATCTGCAGATATCCTTTAAAAATAATTAAAATTTGGATTTGATACCTTCTAATCAAAGTTTTAGAAAAGAAAAAAAAATAACATTATTCTTTTAATTGTCATTCTATTTCTAAAATACATATTTTCTAAAGTTAATATTTTGAATAATATTTTGAATAGTTTTCTGACAATTCAAATATATAGTAAACAAGTTGCAAGTAAACTTGTATGCAATTTGCTTGGAGAGGGAAAAAAAAGCTGATGAAATATTGATTTTGCTGTACTTACAGTGTATCATGCACTGTAAATATACGGGACATGTAAAATCTTACCACTTAGAAAAAAAAAAAAAAATAATGAATTTTTACAGGTATCTAAGGTCTATGTTTGAATGGTCCTAGGTTTGTCACTTACCTTCTTATTTCTGCTGAGACCACGTCAAAGGGTTAATAAAGACTGTTCTATCTCCCTCACGGAGAGGAACAGGTAGTAAACATTCACCTATGTAACTAAGGAGTTTATTACATCTAAGCCTTGGTGGACTTGTGTTTTAAATGGTGTTAACAAGCATCAATGTGAAAGTTTTTCCAAAGGAAGACTTATAAAATCTTTGGAAGCTTTTGTAGGACAGATTTATGGACCAAAGCTTAGTGAGTCTCTGCAGGGGTACACTTAACAAGACCATTCTCTGTAAATCTCTCACAAAGGATAAGCAAGAACAGATTTTCCATGAATAGTTAAACATTAAGACAAGTGGGTGGCAAAGCTCTTTGGATTGTTGTGAACAGTTTATTGTTGCAACAGTAAAGTTGATTGTCCATCTGTTACAACAAAATAGTATGTCACAATGTGACATATGTGTCAAAACTATAATACACTTGAATATCAGCTAATGTTATTTTGTTTAAAAAATACCTTGAGTTAATTTTACAGTATTTAAAACAATATAATAATGGTGCCATATACCAAAAATTAAAATTAACATTCAATATTTATTGTTTACATAGATAGTCATTTTTATGTAGATTTTGACCTCTGATCCTGTGTATTGCAGAACTTAAAATATTTTAGGTAATATTGATCATTTCTTCTTTGTCTGTCATTTGTAAATGGTTCCATTATTTTTTTGTTTAAAAATAAAAATGTTATAAACATTTAATTCTAAACTGAATAATATAAGGTGCTTTGACTTGGAACAAAATTTTTGGTGGAATTATGTTTTAAATACTTTTCCTTGCAATTTTTTCTTACTTCAAAAATTTGTACTGGTACTCTCCTTGTGTTATAAATCCCAATCTTCATCATCTACAGGTGTGAGCATGTTGTAATTATAGTTGTAATTTAAGTTTTTTTAATTTTGTTTTTTACACAATGGAGAGTTCACAGTGTTGATGCAAAACAGCTCTAGGTTTTTAGGTTTTTGCTGAACCGTGAAGATGTGTGATAGTTGAATGCTATTAAAATATAACAGTCATTTTGCAAAGTGATTAGAAATAGGAAAGGGGGGATATATGATAGTTAGAAACTTTATAACATGTATTTGCTATAAATAAATATAAGGTGTGGTTTCTGTCAGTCCTGTAGTGTGTTCTCCTATCTTCTTTGATGACAGCTGCATTTTTAACCCAAGGTTTAAAAAGTGCAAAAGAAAGGGAGGATGGGGTTAGGTTAGAACTGCCCTATTATATATCCAGTTCCCTGGAAAGAATAAAAGAAAAACTGTTCCTACAGAGACTTTCCTGTGGGGGATGATTGCATCACTTCCCTCAGATGGTAGTGCCCCTTTATCAACTACTAGTAAATCTGAAGCATAGACTAGGAAAAATGGTGTATGGATAATGACATATGGATAATACAAAGGATGACTCAGACTTGTAAGTATGCATGCATACTTTTTAATCATTTGAGAATATTTGCATACAAAAGATTATTTCTGTTTTAAATAATCTCAATGTTGTCTAGAATATTGCTGACCATACAATCAACTGGCCGAAATTCTGCTCCCCTCTCATCTGATATTCTTCAATTGAAAAATCAAAGTAGTCAGATGGTGGTGTGGCATGTGAACATCTTCATCTCATGGAGCTCCCGCTGTTGATCCTACCTCGATCCTTCTCCGGGTGAATTTCCAGACCGAGCTGGCACAGATCTATCTGGGAAAGCCGTTTTGTGCTTAGTGAAAGTGTCCACATGATGAACTGTAATGGCAGTGAAGAGGCGTCAGCCTTGGAGTTATAAGATAGTGCCCAGTCAGCACTGTTATAGTGTACCCCTAAGAGGGTAGAGAAGCCCAAGGACACTGTGAGTATATCCAGCAAGGTGTCCCACCCAGGGAACGAGCATGTTCAGGGAATGCTGTCCTGTGCTCATAAAATCACTGGCTCACACAGTCAATCGCTGCTGGAGGATACTGAGGTCCCACATGCTGTAGGGTGTGCAGGAGGCAGCTATCCTACTGACCAGTGCAGACACCATTGCAGCTCCGATTGTTATCCCACCTGCTAAAGCATACAGACTCCCTGACAATACTGAGCAGCAAAGCCTAGGGGAAATACTACAGGCAGTAAATAAGTGTACAGCATCTGTTAATACTCCTAAACATCATTTCTCCTTAGTTCATGGATGGACACAGCGTCTCCTTAATCTTGAACAGTGGGTTATATCGCCTCTGCAGGAGTAGGACTAGGCAGAACATAAAACTGGCTATGCTCCATGGGCCATCCTCAGTCCCTATATAACCCCCTCCCTGCTCCAGGTACTCATTTTTTTTCTGTCTACTCAGGAGTAAGGACCTAGCTCCTTGCTGGGATCTTTTGAGTCCTAGCAATTTTTTATTTTTTCTTCCTTCCATGCACCTCCTGGGAGAGCTACAATCAACTGCCGGGCTGGGCAAGGGGCTGGATAATCTAGAACCAGTGGTCTTCCCAGTCCAGCCAACGAGCGCATGCAGACTGCAGCTACGTGCTAGGTCGGCCACGACATAGCCTCAATGGATGGATGCTGGCCCGCAAGTTAAACGTCTCGAAGGGTCACCTACGAACGGGCTCTGCTCCAAGTTGCAGCATCCCCCTGGCCGACAGCCCCCCACTTTGGTGGCGAGGGTCCTGTCTGGAGTGATACCCACAGCCGTGAAAGGGGTAAGTACAGTCCCCCTCCTTCTGTCTGCAGGATCGCTCCTCCCATCCTAAAGTCCCTCAGTTGAGCTGGACTCCCCACCCATGAACTAGTGGGGTCCCAGGACAGGCAGCAGAGACCCTGGGGGATCTCCCTCTTCATTCCCCTTCTGTAAGGAGCTTGAGTGTGTGTCCTGCTCTAGTGGTATAGGGGGGTTCCAGTGCAGAGGGGCAGTGGAGACCCCTAGGTGCATGCCCTGCTGTGTAGTGAAGCATGAGTTATAGTGCAGTCTAGGGGCCCCAGTGCAGTAGCAGAGTGCACAGTAGAGTCCTCTAGGTGTTCATCCTGCCTAGTGGGGTACAATCCCCTTGCAGAGAGAGCAGCAGAGAGGACCCTGGCAGCATGCTTCAGCATGTCAAATGACTGGCAGCCATCTTGGAGAAGTCCAATGACAACACAGCAGCCGTTTTCCATTGGTTTCACTGGTTTCCGGCTGGCAGCCATGTTTGTGTAGCCTGATAATGTCACGGCGGCAATTTTTCGCTGCTCTACTGAGACACTGGAGGACTGAAGCCTCGTGGAGATGCCGGGGCTCTTTCTCTTCCTTTTCCTCTTTTTCCTCTTCCTGCCTGGGATATATGAAGTGAGATGGCGTCCATTGTGTTGCTGGGGCTGAATAGCGGCACTTCTCCAGTGGTGTGGTGAGTCCTTGGAGGTCCCTGTGATCTTTCTCCCTGCTGACAGGTACCCTGAGCATTGGGGGATCCCTTAGTAGTGCCAAAAGGGCTTTTGTACTGCAGGGTATTCCCTTTTCCTGATGGAGCCTCAGGGTCACATCTCCCCCACTGACCCTCATGGAGGGGGCAGGTCCCTCAGAACCCCAGCTTCCCATGGCTGGGCTGACGGCAGTCCTAGAGTCATTTGTATCCCGGGTGGAAGTAGCGTGTGGGCAAGGGCCCAGGAGGAAGCGTCCCCCGCCTTCCTCTGCTCAGTCTGTCTCATCCAATTCTTAGCCTGATGCCACTGGGGATGTGACCCGTCTAAGGGGGCCTAATATCACATTTTCCGACCTATCCGATAGTGAGGATGAATCCTCCATGGTCACAGCAGTGAGTGAAAAAGCGCCGGTGGACGCACTTATTACTGCAGTGCGTGAGACTTTAAAAATGGAGGATGTGGCTGGTGTGGCCATGGACATGGCTGGGGCTTTTGGTACGCATAAGTCACCTTGTGCACCAAAGGTATTTCCTTATCTGCCTTATTTTGATAGGTTTACCTATAAAGAATGGGAACAACCAAAAGTTTTGCAGTACGTTACCCCTTTGAGGAATCACTTATAAAAAAAGTGGACCCTCCTGTTTCCAGGTTGAATAAATCAACCATGATTCCAGTAGAGGATTCCTCATCCTTTAAAGACTCGGCCGATAGGAAAGCAGAGTCTGTGGCACATAGCATGTTCACTATGGCAGGTTCGACAATGCGACCGATCCTAGCTTCGGCCCTGGTGTCTCAGACACTGACCGAATGGGCCAAGCTTTTGCGCCAAGGTCTGGGGAATGAGCAGGTTCCAGCTGCTTATGTTGATCTTGTGGACCAGTTGGTCCAAGGACTGCAGTTTGTATGTGATGCATCTTTGGATGCAATTCCCCTGCTGTCAAAACTTTCTGTTTCAGCGGTAGGGATTAGACACGTGCTGTGGCTTAAGAACTGGTCGGCAGACCAAGCCTCTAAGAAAGCGCTCATTGATCTGCCCTTTCAAGGCAATCGCCTGTTTGGGGCTATCCTGGATGACATCATTAAGGTTGTCACGGGGGAAGAGGACCTTCCTGTCACAGTCTAAGAAAGGGAAGGGGCCCCATAAACGTGGGCCTTCCGTCTCGGCCAATAAGAAATTATTTTGGGCCCCCGGGACTGCAGACAAGGGAAACAGATCTTTCAAGTCTTCCTCTGGGGGTTCCAAGCAATCTTGGCCTGGTAAGCCTAGAACAGGCTCCCCCAGTCCCGCAGACAAGACCCCTTCAACATGAAGGTCTGCCCTCACCCATTACTGGGGTGGAGGGACATCTTCGCTGGCTCCTGGCCTTGTGGACCTCCTTCATGAGCGTCAAGAGGATCCATGAGATGATTCTTTTGGGGGGGGCAAGTTTTGTCCATTTCAGGTTGTTTAGTCCCTGAATCTCCTTGTGCAGATAGAATTCCTTGAAAAATTCAGTTGATGTCCAGACTAGCTAAGGTCCCCCCTCTCCCTGTCCAGGATTACATAGGTCTGATTAGCATTCTGACCAGGAGGGTCCTTCCTCTGGACAAACTTCAGGAACCACAGGCTGTGGTTCACCGGCTGCTGTCTCACAGATGACTTGCATACAGGTTCTGGGTCAGGTGGTATCCATCCTCAAGACAGTTCTGGTTGTGCTGTCCTGCATGCAGCTCCTTCAGCAGGTTCGGCTCCACAGGAGGATACCGAGGTTTGTGGCAAGGTCACAGGTGCCTCTGGTAGACACCTCTGGTAGACACCGCAGTCGTCCTAGTGCCACTGCGGGGTCAACACCTTCCTCTTCTTCTGCTGTGCCTGTGAAGGATCGAGGGCGAAAGTCTTCTGTTCATTCTGGTGGCCATAAACGTCCCTTGGGGGCTGCGCCTCAGAGATGACCAGTTGTCTCAAGGGCCGGGCTTACATCCTGTTTTTAATGGCTTAGCTATTGAAAGCCAGGTACTGAAGGATAGAGGTTTGTCTGGATCAGTGATCCCTACTATGATGAAGGCAAGAAAGTGGACTTCTAGCAAGATATACCATCATGAAAGCATACATTTCTTGGTGTGAGTCGATTGGCACTCATCCTCACTCCTTTTCTATAGCTCGGATCTTGGCATTTTTTCAATGGGGCGTTGAGCAAAAGCTGGCCTTGAGTACCATCAGGGGCCAGGTGTCTGCCTTGGCAATCTTCTTTCAGCGACCCCTAGCCACTCACTCTTTAGTTTGTACCTTCATTCAAGGAGTCCGGCATGTGGCCCTGCCTGTACGGTCTCTTTTGCCACCATGGGATTTGAACTTGGTATTCTCAGTTCTCCAGAAACCTCCATTCGAGAATATTCGGGAGATTCCCTTGCCTACGTTGTCCCAGAAGGTGGCATTCTTGGTGGCTATTACATCTGCCTGTAGGGTGTCAGAGTTGGCGGCATTATCTTGTCGTACTCCCTATTTAGTGGTCCACAGGGACAAGGTGGTTCTTCGTCCCTGTCCATCGTTCCTACCTAAAGTGGTCTCGGACTTCCATTTGAATAAGGACATTGTGCTGCTGTCCTTGTGTCTCAAACTGGCTCATCCGAAGGAATTTGCTTTGCATACCTTGGATGTGGTTCATGCGATTCGGGTGTATCTGGCAGCCACAGAGTCCTTTCGGAGGTCAGACTCGCTTTTTGGGGTTACACAAGGACCAAGGAAAGGGCTGGCTGCAACTTCAGCTACCATATCCAGATGGATCAGACAGACGGTGACTCAGGCCTATTCTATTAAGGGTCAGGTTCCTCTGTCCCCTGTCACGGCACATTCTACTCAGGCACTTAGTACTTCTTGGGCCTTCCGTCATCAAGTGTCAATATCACAGGTGTGCAAGGCGGCCACTTGGTCGTCGGTGCATACTTTCACCAAATTCTACAAAGTAGATATTCTTGCATCTGCGGATGCTTCTTTTGGCCGCAAAGTTTTGCAGGCTGCTGTTTAAGAGGGGCTGTTCCCTCTTGAGGAATGTTTTTCATTCAAAATTTTTATTTTTTCAGATGGGGTTCCTGTGACCCGGTTAAGGCTCCTGTGTCCTGGTTAGGGCACTTGTGGTTAGCCTTGGGTTATTTTCCAGACCCCTCATTTTATTTTGGCACTGCTTTGGCACGTCCCACTGGTCAAGATTAAGGAGATGCTGTGTCCGTCCATGAACTAAGGAGAAAATGGGATTTTTGTACTCACAGTAAAATCCATTTCTCAGAGTTCATCGACGGACACAGCACCCACCCCTCTATGGAGTTATAATACTTCTAATACTGCTTGCTACTAAATTGAGTACCTGGAGCAGGGAGGGGGTTATATAGGGACTGAGGACAGCCCATGGGGCATAGCCAAGCTTTATGTTCTGCCTAGTCCTACTCCTGCAGAGGCGATATAACCCACTGGACAAGATTAAGGAGACGCTGTGTCCGTCAATGAACTTGGAGAAATGGATTTTACGGTGAGTACAAAAATTCCATTTTTGGTGGCCTGGGGGAGCAATATGTTGGATAGTGATGCAACACAACCAGTGGCACATTCTTGTCTATACTACTTACCTCCAGATTACTCCAACTCTAACTGACTTTTGCCATCTGAATATATGTCTGCTTTCCTGCTTTAGGGATAAGATTAAAATATGGAACTAATTAAGGCTATCAGTTACAGGGAAAACTAATCTCATAAAAATGATTCTTATGTCCCAGTTATGTATGCACAGTTGCAGCATTTACTGGGTACCATGGCTCAATCCTTGGGAAGGGGTAGCTCCAATTCAGGCTTCCTACCTCAATCAATCTCTTTTTTATGCAGAGGGAGTCTAATTCTCAGGACTAGAGTCTGTTGTATTGTAAATCTAACAACCAGTTTCCCACATATAACCTTATATAGAAAATCAGGAATAAACCCAGCCACCTTTAGTGAGTTACAGCCTGATTAACCATATATAGACACTACCTATACTGCATTTTGTGAAACATGTAAATCGTGCGCCATATCTGGAAAGCGTGGTACGAGTGCATGGTGATGCAATTTCCGTCTCTGGTACTAAGAACACATACTGGTTCCTACAAGCAGAATGGTGGAGTGATTACAGGCTGATTGTATTAATGCCGAGAAACTGGGCACCAACAAATGTGAGTGTATACATTTTAGCGATATTTGTCTGATTAATTGTAAAATAAATACTGCACTATGAGAGTACTTTTTGTCCTTCTGCTGTTTATGTGCATCCTATGAGAGAAAGTATTAGTATTTCTGGGGAATAAATATCTACAAAGAAAGATTATCATAATACTATCCATCAGCTGTAATGTGGCTGTAAGCCTTGGGATTAAGCTCTTATGACCTTCTTTCTAAGAGGTCACTGAATTGTGGTGAGTGCACTGGGCAATAAGACGGAGAGGAAGACTATCGTAAATTAGAGCACAGATTTTTCCTTTTTTTCACATTGTGGAGTGGGACTTTTAATAGAATTAAATTTGGACATTAACTTTACACCTTTTATTATTTATATTCACACAGTTTTTGTATCTTTACATGTATATAATAAACAAATTAACTATTTTATAATGTTGATAGTATGACATAATAACTGAATAATAAATGATAAAATTATATACATACTCAAATACATATAAACCAATGAATTCATTGATCCCGGATAATGTATCACAAATATACTGTATATGTATATATACTGCACCTACAGTATCTCACAAAAGTGAGTACTCCCCTCACATTTTTGTAAATGTTTTATTATATCTTTTAATGTGACAACACTGAAGAAATGACACTTTACTACAATGTAAAGTAGTGAGTGTACAGCTTGTATAACAGTGTCAATTTGCTGCCTCATCAAGATAACTCAACACACAACCAATATTGTCAAAACCGCTGGCAACAAAAGTGAGTACACTCCTAAGTGAAAATGTCCAAATTGGGTCCAATTAGTCATTCTCCCTCCCTCGTGTCATGTGACTCATTAATGTTACAATGTCTCAGGTGTGAATGGGGAGCAGGTGTGTTAAATTTGGTGTTATCGCTCTCTCATACTGTTCACTGGAATTTCAACATGGCACCTCATGGCAAAGAACTCTCTGAGGATCTGAAAAAAAGAATTGTTGCGCTACATAAAGATGGTCTAGGATATAGGAAGATTGCCAAGACCCTGAAACTCAGCTGCAGCACAGTATCCAAGACCATACAACGGTTTAACAGGACAGGTTGCACTCAGAACTGGCCTCATCATGGTCGACCAAAGAAGTTGAGTGTATGTGCTCAGGGTCACTGTGCTGCTGGCAATAAAAGTGAGTACACCCCCAAGTGAAAATGTCCAAATTGGGCCCAAAGTGTCAATATTTTGTGTGGCCACCATTATTTTCTAGCACTGTCCTAACCCTCTTGGGCATGGAGTTCACCAGAGCTTCACAGGTTGCCACTAGATTCCTCTTCCACTCCTCCATGACGACATCATCTGGTGGATGTTAGAGACCTTGCGCTCCTCCACCTTCTGTTTGAGGATGCCCCACAGATACTCAATAGGGTTTAGGTCTGGAGACATGCTTGACTAGTCCATCACCTTTACCCTCAGCTTCTTTAGCAAGGCAGTGGTCATCTTGGAGGTGTGTTTGGGGTCGTTATCATGTTGGAATACTGCTCTGCGGCCCCATCTCCACAGAGAGGGGATCATGCTCTGCTTCAGTATGTCACAGTACATGTTGGTATTCATGGTTCCTTCAATAAACTGTAGCTCCCCAGTGCCAGCAGCACTCATGCAGCCCCAGACCATGACACTCCCACCACTATGCTTGACTGTGGGCAAGACACGCTTGTCTTTATATCTTCACCTGGTTGCCGCCACACACCCTTGACACCATCTGAACCAAATAAGTTTATCTTGGTCTCATCAAACCACAGGACATGGTTCCAGTAATCCATGTCCTTTGTATGCATGTCTTCAGCAAACTGTATGCAGGCTCTCTTGTGCATCATCTTTAGAAGAGGTCTCCTTCTGGAACGACAGCCATGCAGACCAATTTGATGCAGTGTGCGGCATATGATCTGAGCACTGACAGGCTGACCCTCACCGCTTCAACCTCTGCAGCAATGCTGACAGCACTCATACGTCTATTTCACAAAGACAACCTCTGAATATGACCCTGAGCATGTACACTCAACTTCTTTGGTCGACCATGATGAGGCCTGTTCTGAGTGCAATCTGTCCTGTTAAACCGCTGTATGGTCTTGGCCACTGTGCTGAAGCTCAGTTTCAGGGTCTTGGCAATCTTCTTGTATCCTAGGCCATCTTTATGTAGAGCAACAATTCTTTTTTTCAGATCCTCAGAGAGTTCTTTGCCATGAGGTGCCATGTTGAACTTCCAGTGACCAGTATGAGAGAGTGAAAGCGATAACACCAAATTGAACACACCTGCTCCCCATTCACACCTGAGACCTTGTAACACTAACGAGTCACATGACTCATTGAAAGATTGGTTTTTGGAACTCCGATTGTAAACCCTTCTCTGGGCTTCCTTGGCTTGCTCCATATACTCTCGTACAAGGGGTACGACAGCTGCGATTCAATCCTGCATCAAGGAGACGTGCTCTGACGCCTCTATAAGGGGTGGCCTCTCCTTCCCATGTCTCTTTTGCAACATCTTGCAGCCCCCTGGGATGTCTACCATACAAGAGTTCAAGGGGGTCATAAACTGTAAACGCCTGCGGAACCTCTCGTATGGCAAACATGAGGTACGGCAGCAAAAAATCCCAATTTCGTCCATCTTTATTCACCAGCTTTTTTAGCATACTCTTCAGGATCTTGTTAAACCTTTCCACCAGACCGTCAGTTTGGGGGGTGGTAAACAGAGGTACTTGCACAATTCTCTGGTCACTCTGGACATGAACGGGGTACCCAGATCCGTCAAGATTTCTTTAGAGATCCCCACCTGACTAAACACCTGGACCAGCTCCTTGGTGATAGTCAAGGGTCGCATAGTCCAGGATCACCAGTATATGCTGGTGTCCCGAGCAGATTTTACTACTGATCCCACAAGATCCATGCCAATTCGCTCAAATGGCACTTCAATTATGGGAAGTGGGACAAGGGGACTATGAAAATGGGGTGACGGGGCAGTCATTTGACACTCAAGGCATGATTCACAATATTCTTTGACGTCTGCATACAACCCAGGTCAGAAGAATCTCTGGGTTATTCTCTCCCTGGTTTTCTCCATACACAGATATCCCCCCATTACATGCCCATGGGCCGGATCTAGCTCCATCCTGCGGAAGGGTTTGGGAACCACTAGCTGCTCCACTTCGTCCTCCCCGTGTTTTACCTCTTAATACAACAAATAATTTTTAAGGGCCATGTTGGGAAAATACACCCCCCCAATTAGGGTCCACAGGTTCCCCATCCATCATCTTCACATTTCGAAATAGGCTTTTTGGGGTTCACCTGTCAAGAATGATGCTAACAGTCCCGCCCACTGTTCTTTTGGCCATCCTTCACGGAGAGAGGCTCCTTTAAAGGTCGTGAGCTACGCCTCCACGTCATCTGCAGGTGTCATCTTCTGCATATGGTAAGAGGCACATACGAACATTGGTTCCAATGTCACGGGAGGTGCGGGCCCCTTTTTTAAGCTCCGCCAACTGTCGGTTCATCTCCTGTTGTGCTGCAATAGCCTGGCGACTTTTCTCCCGCTGAGCTGCAATGGCTTGCCGAGTTGCCTCCTGCTGAGCCACCTGTTGTGCTGCAGCGGCCTCTGCAACCCGGAGCTTGGTTTCCTGCAGGGCTGCATGTTGTGCTGCGATAGCCTGGTGACTCTCCTCTCGCTGAGGTTGCCTACATCCTCCACCACGTGTGGGAGATTAGCTAGTGGGGATCACTTTTCAGAGGAAAAGATTTAGCACGGAGGTCAGTTTTCTTTAAAATCTGGCGGCTTGCCAGGTTTATTGTCCCAAGTTTGCAAGGTCAAAACACGTAAGAAAAAAAAACAGAAAACAAAACCTCACGCCTGGCGCTAAACTATACAGTCGGTTTCCTCTCTATACAGTGAAGGGCTGTCCTGACACCCACAAAATATAAGCACAGTGAAAACCTTTGTGTTTGAGTCCAAATTAGCACACAGAGCTCACTCAGCTTTTTCCCTCTGAGATCCAGGATAGAGCTATCCTCTGCTCTCTTCCTAGTCATTAAATGCAGGTGGAGAGGGGTTTGAGTGGACCAGAAAGTCCGGACCGGAACCAGTCCTGCTACGGTGGCTGGTAAAACCCAGGTCGGACTCTCGCTAGTCACCTCAAAATGATCGCATGTGAGATGACAAGTATCGCCTAACGTCACAATATATATATTTTAACACATTGAAGATACACATACAGTGGGGGAAGAAAAGAATCACCATCACCCCCTGTAAAATAATCACATTTTGTTGCTTTTGCAGCCTGAAATGAAGACTGGCACTATTTTGTTTTATCCAGCTATATTTACTCAGTGCAACTTATAACATCCAAATGAAAGATATAACACCAACATGTCAGAAAAAAAAACAAAATCACTGAGTTGGAAAAAAGATCAACCCCTCCTTAAAAGGACTTGTAAACTCAATCAGGTGTAGATAATCACCTTCTCAATGGCACACAAAGCCATTTTGACTTACAGCTGTGATCAGCTGTGGTCATTTTGATTAGCTCAGCATCAAAAGAGCTTTCCTGGAGCATTTCAGTCCCCGTAGTGCAGTTGAAGCAAACAATTAACTATGGGTGGCGAGGCACTGTCAATAGACCTCCGGGATAAAGTTATGGGCAGGCATGAGTCAGTAGATGGATAGAAAAAAATTCAAAGGCTGTATCAATGCCTAGAAGTACAGTGAAGTCTATTATTAAGAAGTGGGAAGGTATTTGCCACAAAACAGAACCACCCTGGATCAGGACGTTGTTCCAAACTGAATGAAATAACCAGGAGGAAACTGGTCAGAAAAGCTACCAAGAGACCTACAGCAAATCTGAAGCAGTTACAGGAATTTATGGCAACGAGCAGTCATTGTATGCATGTGACAACAATATCACAAATTCTCCACATTTGTTTGGGAGGGTTGCAAGAAAAAGTCACTCCTCAGGAAAGACCACATGCAGTCACGACTGCGCTTTGCCAAGAGGCACCTTGAAGATTCTGAGGCCAAATGGAAAAAGGTGGTATGGTCAGATGAGACTAAAATTGAATGATTTGGCCTCAAAGCCACATGATGTGCTTGGCAAACTCCAATACAGTGCACCATCCAATGGGGAGAAGGTTTACCTTCCAACATGGCAATGACCCAAAGCACACATCAAAAATTACCACACAGTGGTTGAAGGAGAAAAAGGTGAATGTCCTTGCATGGCTTAGTCAGAGCCCAGACTTAAACCCCATTGAAAATCGCTGGGATGACTTGAAAACTGCAGTCCACAGACATCAAATTTAACGGAACTTGAGCAGTTTTGCAAAAAAAGAGTGAGTAAATATTGTATAGTCTAGATGTGCAACGTTATTAGAAATATATCCCAACATACTAAAGGCTGTAATTAAAGCAAAAGGTGGTTCAACAAAATACTGACACAAGGGGGTGATCCTTTTTCCAACTCTGATTTTGAATTTTTTTTTCTGACATGTTGGTGTTACAGTTGTGCTCATAAGTTTACATACCCTGGCAGAATGTATGATTATATATCTGTATATCTTTCACTTGGATGCTATAAGTTGCACTGAGTAAATACAGCTGGGTAAAACAAAAACAGTGCCTGTCTTCATTTCAGGCTGCAAAGCAACAAAATGTGATTATTTTAAAGAGAGAGTGATTCTTTTCTATACCCACTGTACATGTATCTTCTATGTGTTATATATACAGCATATAATATACTGTATATATATTATATATATGTGATGTCACCGGGTGCACCTTTAGGAGATATTTACAGTAACTATAGGTAAGCCTTATTATAGGCTTACTGTGACGTTAGGCGAGGCAAAGTAGTAGATGGACACTATGTGTCACCTCGCATGTGCTCATTTGGAGAGGACTAAGGTGGAATCCGGTCCAGGTTTAACCAGCCACCTTGGCAGGGTTGGTTCCAGACCGGATTTTGTGGTCCACTGGAGTGCACCAGCAGGTGGTTTAAATGGTCAGGTCTAGAGGAAGGATTTGCTCTGGCCTGGGACTCGGGGAACCATCAGCCTGAGATAAAGGTGACACATGGAAGTGTGTTTATGGACTAAAGACAAAAGGTTTGCACTGTGTATGTTTTGTGGGTGTCTGGGAGAAGCCCTGCTCCGCTCAGATAGGATAAGATGAAATGTTAGTTAGTGCCTGGATGGCAAGGATTTATTTTCTGTTTTGTTTATTTGTTTTCAGCTTGCAACCTTTTAAATAAACCTGGCAACAAGTCAGATTTTAAGAAACCTGATGTATGAACTACCTTTTTCCCAGAGAAGGTGTTCACCATTGAACTAATCCCTCACACATTGTGGACTCTGCGGGCATCTTCCTGAGCAGGTAGAAGATGGAGGATGTGTTGAAAGTAGAGTTGAGCGAACACCTGGGCGTTCGGGTTCGGAGGGTCCGAACAAACTTTGGAAAAAAGTCCGGGTTCGGCACCGAACGTTGCCCGAACGTTATCCCGGACCCCGAACCCCATTGAAGTCAATGGGGACCCGAACTTTTAGGCACAAAAATGGCTGTAACAAAGTCCTGGCAAGTGCTAGAGGGCTGCAAAAGGAAGTAAAATGGGGGTAAGAGTAGGGCAAGTGCCCTACAAAAAAATGGGGATAGGGAAAATAAATTAAAATCAAATTAAAAAAATGGGAAGGGGGGTGGATGTGGAGTAGGAGCCTAGAGGTTGACTAGGCCGTGACCATGGCAGTGTAGGTGGAAGTGGCGGTGGTCGAGGAGGAGGTAGCCAACACTGTATTTTTTTTTTGTTTGTTTATAATTGGGGTAGCCCCCAAAATATTGAGGCCTATTCAAAAAAACAAGTATACGAATGGCTGTGTGATTCCGGTCTAAATGTTTATTCTGCACAAGGTACAGACAAGTCTTGTGGGATCCATGCCTGGTTCATTTTAATAAAGGTTAGCTTGTCCACGTTGGCTGTGGACAAACGGCTGTGCTTGGCTGTGATTATGCCTCCTGCCGTGCTAAACACACGTTGAGACAATACACTGGCTGCAGGGCAGGCCAGCACCTCCAAGGCATAAACGGCAAGCTCAGGCCATGTGGCCAATTTGGAGACCCAGAAATTGGGTCGTCACACTGGGCAGCAGGCACAGGATCAGCAGTCCGGACAGCGGGCACAGGAACAACGGACATAGTATCAGCGGGCACAGGATCAGCAGGCTGGACAGCGGGCACAGGATCAGCAGGCTGGACAGTGGGCACAGGATCAGCAGGCTGGACAGCTGGCACAGGATCAGCAGGCTGGACAGCTGGCACAGGAACAGCAGGCTGGACAGCTGGCACAGGAACAGTGGGCACAGGAACAGCGGGCACATGATCAACAGGCTGGACAGCTGGCACAGGAACAGCAGGCTGGACAGCTGGCACAGGAACAGCAGGCTGGACAGCTGGCACAGGAACAGAAGGCAGGACAGTGGGCACAGGTTCAACAGCTGGCACAGGATCAGCAGGCATAGGATCAGCAGGCCTTTCAGCGGGCACAGGAACAGTGGGCATGACAGCTGGCGCAGGATTAGCAGGCCGGACAGCAGGCACAGGCACAGCAGGCACAGGAACAGCGGGCACAGGAACAGCGGGCACGACAGCTGGCGCAGGATTAGCAGGCCGGACAGCGGGCACAGGAATAGCGGGCACAGGAACAGCGGGCACAGGATCAACAGGCTGGGCGGCAGGCATGGCAGTGGGTACTGGGACAGCAGGCTGGGCATCAGGAATAGCCACAAAGAGGGCATCAGGAACAATGAAGTCAAATTGAATAGCCGGCAAAGAGCCCATAGGGCCAGACTGGGTGAAGGACAGAGGACCAGTACAGTTATGTGAAATAGTGACAGGCAGGTGGGAAACAGAGGGTCCAATTTTCATGGGTTGAACCAAGGTTGCAGATGTGGAGGCAGACTGGAACAGATCAGTTGTTGAAGCAGACTGAATCAGATTGGCAGGTGTGGAGGCAGGATTGGATAGTGGTAGGATTGTGCAGGTTGGGAAAAACTTCCGTTTCTTTTTGGGTTTAGTCACAGCAATTCTGTATGGGGATGCAGGGCTGTAAGTAGTGGGTACAGCTGATGGAGGAGAAGAGCAGGAGGATGGTAAAAAAGAGGGAGCAGTTGTCGAGGATTTTTGTGGGGTATATTGGGCTGCAACTGTGGTTGCTATGGGCGATGGAGAAAAAGACATTTCAGCAGCCAGGTGTCTGGCCACAGGACTGGGTGGTTTCAGGCTGACAGAGGCCGAGTGCAATATTTTTGACCATGCCTGTAATAAAGGTTGCACAAAATCAGATTTGCATACTGCCTGTCTGACCAGAGATTTCACAGAATCAATACACTCCCTTAGCACCTGTTGGGAACATGCTGAGTAGTGTTCAAAGAAAAAAGCTGAGTCGTCTTCCAGTAACCAAACCAATGAAACCACCTGCATTAAACTGAAAGGTGGGGTGTAATCATCACCACCACTAGGGACACCAGACAAAGCCAACTCTGCACAAATTTAAATGAGTGGCTGAATCTCTTCAAACAAAAATCTGCCCTGATCAACAAAAGAGTGAGCCAGACGGATGCATTCCAACAATTGCTCCCGGGTCTGCTCTTTCAAAATCTGGCAACAATAATCCCTGTCTTCTGTTGCAAGCAGTGAGAAATACAAAATCTCCTCAGCATGCATCTTGCAGCAGTTAGCAATGCTCAGACCTGATTCCCAGGTGCAGCCGATTTGATTGTATGGCTTCAGTGTTATGTCAGGGATACCATATGCAGGTATCCAGCAGGGATGGTCAGATCAGTTGGCTGCAAAGGAATCAGGACTAGGTGTAAGGTGAAAATATCAATATATTTATTAGACAAATAACACACACTTCCAACACCAAACACCAGCAAACATAAATGAGCAAGTAAAAGATGAAAACACACCAAACCCCAAAATAAACACCTATCTGACTAACTAAATACAAGTGAAGAAATCACACACATATACAATAAGCAACCAGGGATACCAGATAAGGGGAACAGGGAGCCAGGTACTGGGAGCAGAAGGAGAGCAAGGGAGCAGGTTCAGGAATCAAGTCTCTGGGTCTGGATCGCAGATCAGGGATCAGAGCAGGTCAGGTTCAGGCATGGACACAGCTTGCAGGGAAAACACTGAAGCATTGGGACAGGGAGCAAGGCGGGCTTATATAGACCCAGCAGACCCATCAGGTGCAGCTTAATGGCCTGTAAGTAGAGTTGAGCGAACCTCTGGAAGTTCGGGTTCTGCTGGTCCGTCCGAACTTCGGGACAAAGTCCGGGTCCGGGTCCGGACGGAACCCGAACGATCGCACGGACAACGAACCCCATTGAAATCAATGGGGACCCGAACTTTTATGCACAAAAATGGCTGTAAAAAAGTCCTGGAAAGCCCTAGAGGGCTGCAAAAGGAAGTAAAATGGGGGTAAGGGTAGGGCAAGTGCCCTACAAAAAAATGGGGACAGGGAAATAACTGTAAATATTTAAAAAAAAATAAAAACATAAAAAAAGCAAAAATGGAGGTGAATGTGGATCATCTTCAAACTGTGTCTGAAAAGTATTAATTAACGGTAGAAGCCATATAACTGTTCTAAAATCATCTTCAAACTAGGGCAAGTGCCCTACAAATAAATTGGGATAGGGAAAATAAATTAAAATCA